>VMDO01032703.1:0-18702 GCA_007922755.1 Pedetes capensis | reverse complement strand
TCCTTTAACTATGCAGGCTGCCTCTGGCCTTGAACCTCTGCCCTTGGCCTCCTGAGTCACCAGGATTAATGTCAGTACCCTAATTGTGATATTGTACTATCGTTTTGCAAGATGCTATCATTGGGAGAAATTGGTTAAAGGCTACATGAGATCTCTCTGTACCATTTTTTGCAACTATTTGAGAATCTAGAACTATCTCAAAATAAAAAGTTTAGACTGGAAATGTAGCTCAGTCTTAGAGAGCTTGCTTATATTCAGGAGTCTTTGGGTTCAATCTCCAGTACTGACAAAAAAAATCACAAGTTTTATTTTTAACACACAATGGATTTTATTCAGCCATAAAGAAGAATGAAATTATGTCACTTGCAGGAAAATGGATGGAACTGGAGATCATCATATTGTCACCAGTGGCAAAGCAGAGAAGTAATGCTTAGCATTGCCACCTAGCCTGAGGAGTTTCCCTAGTTTGGACCTCCACTCAGGTTATGCCGTGTCCTTGGCTTCATTGCAGAAAAGTTCAGGACAAGCCAGAGAGAGTGAAACAGTTATAGAGTTTATTAAGTCTACACTTTAGAATGCCTGTGGACACTCAGAGAGAATGAGATAGGCATCCAAGACACAGATGAGAACTTACTAAGGGAGTGAAGCTCTGGAAGCTAAAAAGAGGCTGGCACACATATTCTCTCCAGTTCTATTTAACCTAAGGCAAACCCTGTGTGATGTCAGTCCTGGGCGCCTAGCTCTGAGTGTCTAGTGTGACATGAGCCTAGAAAGGCCCATCATAGGCTGGGCATGTGCTAATAAGTTCAAAAAAGTAGTTCTATTGTTTAGGTTTTCTTCCTATTGGGGGAACTTACTTTTAGTAAAATGAGACTATATATTGTATTTGTTGTTTTTAGGTGCCGTTGAGTCGAATCCGACTCATAGCAACCCTCATAGGGTTTTCAAAGGCTGACTGTTTCGGGTTTGCCTTTGGAGTAGGTTGCCACGTCCTTCTCCCAATTTGCGGTGCTGGGAATCAAACTGAGGACCTCAGAGACTGCAGCGCAGCGCTCTACCAACTGAGCTAAATCCCAGCCCGATATATATTGTATAAGTTTAAGAAAGAGTCATGAAGGAGCTGCCTGGGCACATCTCAAAGAAGCACAGAACTACAGAGGGGAAAGTAAAACTCAAAGGTTTCGTTCATTTTGACCCCATGCATGGCTTATTGCTATTTTAACATTTTCATTATTTGAAATGTTCTCCCAAAATAATATCTCTGTGCAGGAAGTCCTCACAGCAGTCTTCTTGGTAGCTGTGTCAAAGTTCTCAACTTTCAGTTGGCGGGACTCAAACCAGATCCTGGGGTGAAAGCTCTTTTCCTTTTCATGTGCCCCCAAATTCCCTATCTTTCTATCCTGCCTCAATATTAAGTGAAGTGAGCCAGACACAGAAAAACAAATACTGCATGTTCTCTCTTATATGAGGAATCTAGATTTTTTGATGTACTTGGGGGTTGAACTCAGGGCCTCACACATAATTTGCAAGTGCACTACCACTGGGCTGCACCCGCTGCCCACTTTTTATATTTTATTTTGAGATAAGGTCTTGTTAAATTATACAGGCTGCCTCTGGCCTTGAACTCGTGATCCTCTTGCCTCCATCTTCTGAGTCATTTGATTACAGGCATGCAGTACCACACTTGGTTTCAGAATCCAGATTTGAAGACAAAATAAACAAAAACATATATGTATGTGACTTCAGTGTAAAAAGTGGACTATCTACAAAGGAGGGGAAGAAAAGAAGGAGATGGAAGAATCAATAAGCAGTGATAAAGAAAGGATGAATAAGAAAAAGTACCCAATATAATTGTAGGACAATGTCACAATGAAACCTATTAATTGAAAAAAATTCCTCCAATGTTAGATTCTGTTTCTAGTAGTTAGACAACCTAAAATAATGCATTTTTATTTATACAAGTTTACAAAAGCAATGAGTAATCCCAGCACTCATGAGACTGAGGCAGGAGACTTACGAGTTGAATTCCCGCTTGGGCTACATAGCAAGACACTGTCTATAAAGTAAAATGAAGTAGCAATGAACCAAGTGCTGTGGTACATGCCTGTAATCTTAGCTACTCAGGAGGATGAGGCAGGAGGATTGCAGGTTCAAGGCTAGAGGCAGCCTGGGAAGCTTAGGAAAATCCTGTCTCGAAATAAAAAAGATAAAAAAATTAAAAAGGGGGTTGGAGGTGGGGCTCAGTGGTGGAGTATTTGGCTAGCATGTACAAGGCCCTGGGTTCAACTCTAAGTATTGCAAAACAAAAACAAAAGCAAAACCAAAAAGTATAAAGAAATTACTGTATGGGTGTGGGGAGTATTCAGCAGTTTCAGTTGCTTCAAACAAAGTTCCTTTAATATATTAATATTGATACACAACCATGTTTAGAGTGTCATGATTTTCAATGGAAAAAAACTGGAAATAATATATCTTTGAACAGCCAGGATCTGGTTAAATTAGAGTGCTTCATTTGATAAATGATTTATAGCTATACAAAGTCATACTTTCAAGGAATATTTAGTACAATGTAGATAAGGATCATGTTATATTTTTTAAAAATTAAGTTACATGGCTATAAAATAAAATATCCCAGTTTTACAAAATCAAAATGTGAATATAATTGCTTAGGCATGACTGAAAATGCATTCTAAAAAACACTGCATTTCTGTTCTTTCCAAACTCTCTAGCATAATAATAATGTATGATTTCTGTAAGTGGGAAAAAACCTTTTTAAATAAAAAACTTATTTTTTTTTGTAGTACTGGCAAGTTGAACACAGGGTCTTACATGTGCTAGGCAAGTGCTCTACCACTGAACTGCACCCTCAGACCCATTCTAAACTTTTTAATATTAAGACGGGGTCTAAAAGCTGCACAGGCTGTCTCTGGTCTCAAACTTGGATACTCTTGCTTCAGCATCTGAAGTTGCTGGTATTTCAGATGTGTTCTATGGCATCTGATTAAAAAAATATTTTTTTAAAAGAGCTCTCTCTAAGCCAAGTTCCTGTAATCCCAACACTCAGGAAGCTGAGGCAGGAGGATCAACATGAGCTCAAGGTCAGCCTGGTATATCTACATAGTGAGTTTCAGGACAGCTTGGGCTACAAATGAGAACCTGTCTCAAAAAAAAGAAAAGAAAACAAAACAAAACAGCTTTTTCCATCTAGGTTAAAGTCCATGAAGCCATCTATGTAATTAAAATGTCAAATAAATCAATTATTTAGAAAATTACATTTTTATAGAAAATAATCAGACAGAATTTCTTGAATTTATTGTCAAGATAGAAATGCAAGCAGCGCATCATATTTGTGGATTTTGCATCATGGATTCAGCCAACTGTAGATGGAAAATATTTAGGAAATATGTGTCATCCATACTAAATATATACAGACTTTTTTCCTTGTCATTATTCCCTAAGCAATACAATAGGATGACTACTTATATAGCATTCACATTGCATTAGGTATTATAAGTAATCTATAGGTGATTTATAGTATACAAGAGGATGTGTATAATTTCTATACAAGCACTATATCATTTTATATAAGTGATTAAACATCCTTGGATTTTGGTATTGGGGAGGGATCTCGGAACCAATCCCCTGCGGAAAAACTAGAATGCAAAGTTAAAGTACAATCATAGTCTGCTATTTTTCAGAATGAACATAATTCTAATAGTTGTACATATTAAACACATTTATGTCAATTTCTGTGAAGCACAAATATAAACAGAATTCATCTTTCTTTTCTCAATTGTGTGATGTTACATTTATTTTATTTTATTTCCTTTACCAGGCTGTCTTTTTTATTAGTAATATTTAACATACAACTTAATGGATCTCATTATGACATTTTCATACATGCATTTCATTTTACATTGCTAGTGTTAACTTCCCCTTTACCATCTCATGACCCTACTCCTCTATCCCCTCCCTCCCCACCAATGGTCTCCTTTCTACTTGCATGTCTTTTTTATGAGTGTATCTGTCTATATATGTACATCACTATTTTACCATAAGGACAACATTTGTGATATTTTTTTCTTTTTTCTAAGTATCCTTTCTTCTTGTCCTCTCTCCCTTTTCTTTAGTCCATTATCTTTCTCTACTTAAATCCTGCCTGCTTTCATGGTCTATACATTTTAATAATGAATATATTGAAGTTTAATAGCTATATATGGGAGAAAACGTGATGTTTATCTTTCTGGGTCTGGCTTAATTTTGTAAAATGATGATCTCTAGTTCTATCCATTTTCCAGCAGATGCCATAATTTTGTCCTTCTTTATGGCAGAATAAAATTCCATAGTGCATATATATCACAGTTTCCTTATCTACTCATTTGTTTATGGACATCTAGGTTGATTCTGTATCTTGGCTATTGTGAATAACGCCACAATAAACATGGATAAGCAGATATCTCTATGGTACATTGACTTGTATTCCTTTGAATATATACACAGGAATGGGATAGCTGGGTCATATGGCAGTGGAAGTACCTGGAAAAGCTACATTCACTCTTAAAGGAAGCAGTGGCTGCATGGTACATGCCTGTAATCTCAGTAATTGCGAGGTGAAGGCAGGAGAATCGAAAGTTCTAGGCCAGCCTTTTGTTACATAGCAAGATTTCATGTCAAAAAACCACAATAAGGCCAGGAGCAGTGGCTCATGCTTCTAACTCCAGAGACTCAGGAGGCGGAGGCAGGAGGATCATGAGCTCAAGGCCAGAAACAGTCTGAGTAACTTAGCGAGACTCTGTCTGAAGACTGAAAAAGAAAAATGCTTAGGAGTGCAGTCCAGTGGTAGAGCACTTGCAAAGTGTGTGTGAGGCCCTGGATTCAGCTTCCAAATACTGCAAAGAAACATCATCATCATCATCATCATCATCATCATCATCATCATCGTCATCACCATCATCACAATACGATAAAAAGAAGCAGCAAAGAACTAGCATGAGCTTATATGCCAAGAAACCTTGGCTTCTATTCCCTAGGACACAACCTCTTTGCAGGTAAATTATTTTCTCTGTCCTCTAATTTTCCCTAGTATAAAATGGAGAAATTAATAATTTCTACCTTATGGGTTCTCATGCAGATCAAATTAAATAATGCACACACAACACTACAAATTTTTAATAGCTATTTTAGCTGTTCTTTAACATTTTAGTCCAAATGAGACAAACAGTACCCTTTGCTTTACTTGTGAATCCCTGGGTGCACATAACTGACTAGAATTCTGCAATCAGACATTACTCATGTGGGAAATAACCTGTAGAAAGTTATTTATGCTTTAGTTATATAAATATTCTAAAGTGGCGTCTCACTTCTTCCCATTTTAAAAAATATTCTTCTAAAGTAACCCATCAGAAAGCTACTTGTGTGATGACATTTATTTATTTGGATGCTACCAGCTTCCCTCCTTTCTATCAGGATCATTTGCAATTTCCACAGACAGAATTGCATTTTCTAGTTTCCCCATTAAAGTGCAGCAGTGTTCATTTCCATCAAAGTTGATCTCACCTTAGAATCTTACTCAGACCTGACTGATGGCCTATCCAGTGGCCTTCCAGTTTGTGAAATGAACAGAGTTAAGGAAACAATCACCATGATTATTTTTTTACAGGTCTATTGAATTGAATTGTGTTAAAATGTTCAGAAAGGACCTCAAATAGGTCTAGCAATGAAAATAATTTTTATGCATTCACTCAGGTGACAGTTTCATATATAAATATATGATATAAAAATAGAGATACAAGGAAGAGTTTTGTTAAGTGTGCACAAAAATATCGGCCATTTCTCATAATAGTTCACTGTACTTGGATTTTTGTTTTGTTGTTTTGAATCAGAGTCTCTCTATGCAGCCCAGGCAGGAGTGGAACTCACTATGTAACCCAAGCTGGCCTTGAACTCCCAGTCCTACTGCTTCCAGAGTGTTGGGATAACAAACATGCACTGCTATGCCCCAGTCTGGCTCTCTTTGGTACTGCAGTATTTATGTTTTGCTTCATCTTCTATTATACAGTGGTCTTGTGCCCACCTCCATATATTGATAGATGAGGTTTTTTACTATGCATGTGCCTAAGAGCACACTTTGGATAGGAAAGGATGTGAAACTGACACAGAAAGTGGCTCCACAGCCAAGTGTCAAACACCTTGAGGATGACTTTCTTTCTGTTGCTCTGAGCTTCATTGACTGAGTCATCTCATCATCCTGAATACCAGTGCCCTCTTGTGAAAGACATGGCTATAGATCCAACTTTGTAGACATTTTATCTATTTTTTCTCAGAAAACAAAACAAAATATATAACAGTGATTAAAGCATCTTTTGTCCATTCCTTTCTCCTTCCTCTTTTTCTTTTTTGTTTTTGTTTGTTTTCCCTTACCCATTTCTTCTCTTCTTCATGCACCCCTTTTATGTCAAACCATTCTTTTCTTCCTTTCGGCTGTTAAGTATACAGTATCCTGAAGTTGGTTATGAAGGACTTGAAAAAGTCTCTCCCACCTCCTCCCAAGAACAAAGAGATAATGGAAAATATAGAATCATTTGGGTCTTTAGATCTTTTTCATATTTGTCTCCATGGCTTGAAGTTATGGAAGACTGAGAGGAAGAAGTATTATCTGAGGGCCAAAATAAAGTTACTGTGTACCTTTATCTTCAAGGTTTAGTATAGGATGCTGAGCCAGAATTCAATCTGTAAAATTTTTCTACTGGACAATAGTTTTCTTAAGTGACTGAGCCTCAGTTTCCTTGTCTATACAATGAGGCTGATAATACTAACACTAATTAATGTTAAGTATGGCAGAAAGGAACCAGATTGTAGGATAACCTTAACTGCCTTAAAAGGCGAGCAAAGGAGTGTTAGATGTGGTTGTTATACAACAGGGAATCATCGAACTTTTTTAAAGCAGATTAGTTTTTAAGAAAATTAATGTAATGACAATATGTAACAGGGATTACAATGAGGACAACTAATGTCTAGAAAGTTATTTGATGTGCCCAAATGACATGTGATGGTAATATTGCTCACATTTATTGTTTAATGTATCCTGGGCACTGTACTAACCTTTTATCTGTCATATCTGACTTAATTCCTTCAGCCACTCTGAGATAGGCAACATTTGTTAACTACATTTTACAGAAGAAGAAATGAATTATAGAGCAATTAAGAAATTTACATAAACTATTGCATAGTATGGGTCTGGGGTTTAGCTCAATTGGTAGAGTGCTGCTCTACACCCTCTGAGGCCCTAGGTTCATCCCCGCACTGCAAAAATTGGAGAAAGACATGACAGCCACTACAGAGAACAATCCTTGAACAATCATTGAAAACCCTATGAGAGTCACTATGAGTACGACTGAACTTAACTGGCACCTAACAACAATGACATTACATAGCATGAGATCACCAAAGAAGAGATCACTAAGTGATAGAGCCATGATTTGACCCTAGACTGTCTGACTCCAGAACTTTTTGCTTAACTGCTGTGGTACACTATCGCTAATGTGTCAGTCAAGAATCCCCCAAAGTGCCATCCATTTTCACCCATTAGCATTACTTCAAAGAATATTTGACAATTTGGAGATTTTCTATGTAGCATAGTCATTCAGTTGTCTTACATAATGTATTTGGTGTCTTGAATTTGCAATTTTTTAAAGATTAGAAGCTTTATCCTTCAAATGTTAAAGGACAAAAAGATTGTTTATATGGAAATTATACTAATATATTCTGTAAGCTTCACTGCCTTTGTAAAGTATTTTCTTGAATATTATTGATTCATGGTTTTTATAAGTGTCAATTACTTTACTGTGTTATAATAAAACTTTGGGAATTACTAAGGTTTAAAATACTGTAGGCACCTACAGTGACGACCTTAGAGTTAGATGCTTCATTCATCTTTCTTTTCTTCTAATGACTCTCTACCTCAGTGATTTTCTCAATTGTTAGTGAGGACTTAGTTTCCCCTTGGGCTATAAGTCCCTAGGTCACTAGTTGAGACCTCTTTTCTTCCTGGAATTCTGCTGTCTTTGATCACTGACTTCAGTGCCTGGTGCTTGTTACCTTTCATGTATTTTACAACACTGATTATCTTTCCCTCTGCTTTCTCTCTCTCTCCATTGTTTTTCACTGTTCTTTTTCCTATCTTCCTACTCTTTTAGGTTTGTTGCTAATGTGCTGGCGTTTGCTTTCTAGGCTAATCCATCAGATTTTTCTTTTTCCTTTTTCCTTTTTCCTAGGAGAAAGGGTTGGGGTGATTTATGTGAAAGTTGGCTCCTTTTCTCTGGTTAGTGAAGTAACCATAAACACAAGACCTATAAAATCTATACCTTTAGCTCTTAGCTATTTTCAAGATTTCCTTGATTGCTTTGAATTGTTGAGGTTGCTAGATGTCTGAGCATCCAGAAAAATCATAACTCTATTTTCATTCTAGAATACAAAGTTTAATTTAAGCATTTAACTTTGAAAGTTCTATGTTGTGTTACTGTTAAACGTAATTACTTTAGTATTAATATAATCGCAATATAGCTGATGTATTTAAAAATTTATGCTAAATAATCTAGTCTTTCAATTGTTTGTCATTTTAAAAACTTCTAAGTTCCTGATCGTGAGACGATATTTTTTCATTGCTGTTCATAGTCACTCTAGAAATCTTAAAAAAGAGCACTCAAAGCTATTATCCATTTTTACATAGTGGAATGGACTTCAGTTAATACTCATTATAATTGTTTGTAAAATATCTGAATCATACACAGGATGCTACTGCATTAAAATTTTACAGACCATTAACTTTTTGAAGAGAGTTCTGTAGGATCTATTTATAAAGTACTATAGTAGGGTTTAGTTTAACTCAAAATAACAAAATGAAAATGGACTGGGATTTACTTCAGTTGGTAGAATTCTACTCTGTGCTTTCTGAGGCCCTGGGTTCAATCCCCAACACTTCAAAAATGGGAGAAGGAACTTGCAGCCCACTTCTGAAACAATCCCAAAACAATCATCCATTGAAAACCCTATGAATAGCAGAGCAGCACTGACATAGTGCCAGGTATGGCACAGTGTCACAGAGTGTTTCGTTCTGTTGTACATAGGGTTGCTATGAGTCACACCCAATTTGACAGTACCTAACAACAACAACAACAATGTAAAATGATAACTGAGTTTTGAAACAGAACTATTTTCCCAGGAAGTAAAACTGCAGATATTTATAGATGCAAATATTCTTAATAAGATAACTTCCTTTTAAAAGGAACTTTCAGGCCAGACAGGGGTGGCACATGCCTGTAATCCCAGGGGCTCAGGAGGTGGAGGCAGGAGGATCGCAAGTTCAGGACCAGAGGCAGTCTGCGTAATTTAGCGAGACCTTCTCTCAAAAAGTAAAAAAAATGGGCTGAGGGTGCTGCTCAGTGGTCCAGCACTTGCAGAGCATGCAAGTGCGAGGCCTTGGGTTCAACCTCCAGTACTGCAAAAGAAAAAAAAAAAAAGGAACTTTCAGCCAGGCTTGGTGGCCATGCCTGTAATCTCAGCAACTCAGAGACAGAGGCAGGAGGATTGCAAGTTCAATGTGAGAGCTAGCCTGCATAATTTAGCAAGACCTTGTCTCAAGATAAAAAATTTAAAGGGGGCTATGGGTGCAGTTAAGTGGTAGCACACTTGTCTAGTGTGCACAAGGCCCTGGGTTCAGCCCCCTTACTGCAACAAACAAACAAAAACCAAAAATGAGTTTTTAAGTACTAAAATTCATAATATTTGTTCTTGATTTAAAAGAACATTATACAATACTTTTCTGAGGACCTGTCTAGTTTTGGCTTATTTTTAAATTGACAAATATTATCAAACTCCATCTGAATTAAAAGTAGGAAAAATAATAGCTCTTTGTATCTTAAATCTATTAGAAAATATAAAGCTATTTTATCATGAATGGATTTTCTTCAATGCAACCATGGAAAATGACCTTATCACTTCTCTAACAAGCTGTTTTCATTTGTAAGAGAATCCTGTAATGAGAAAGGGGTGTATGTTCCATTCTGTTCACACTGGTTGCAGATAAAGTCAGAAGACCAGCAGCAAATCTCCAAAGGAAGAGTTTATTTCATAAGAGGAAATCTTTTAATGGAGGGTGAACCTTCTGATTTATACCTTCAATTGGAAAGGTGCTGTTGTAACCAGTCTCTGGAACTATGTTACCTGAAGAATTACCAAGAGAGTAGTTTTTCTAGAATGTTTTTCCCTGGAAATTGGATCACTTTAGAAAAATGGAAATATTATGAATGGCATGTGGAATGGTGCTACAGAATTAAAACCTAAGACTGTAGTGACTATCTGTTGTGGCTGTGTTAGCAGGGCAGGGTGCTGACTCAGTGTTACATTACCTTAAGGTCATTGTTGTGGGTCATGAGGGGTTAACCACAAAATGCAAAGCAGAAACATGGTTTTCTAGGTTATATCAATCATTATAAATCTTTATAGCAGGCTTAAATGAGTAGGGTGATTTTTTTTCTCTTAATCTCAGGGCCTCATGTAGTATCTGTGGACTACAGAGAGGTACCAAGAATTGAGGTTAAAAAAATCAATATAGAAAAAGTTCTCTGAGGCTTCAAGAAGTCTGAGGCTATAGTTACTGTAACAGCTAATTGCAGTATAGATGGAAAATACAATTTAATCTCATGTGCCAACACTGATCTACTGCTTAGTAGTGGCTGTCCAACTTTGTGTTGAGAAAGGTTCCCTCGCTCATTGAAAAAGTTTAGGTAGCAGTGGGTGCCATTAAGCTGACAGTAGGAAATGGGTGAAAATTTGGCAAGTGATCACCATTCTTGAATTAAGAATAGATGCTTAGTACTATCAGCTCAGTCTTGCCTTGCCGGTCAGTTCCTCATTGATGTTTAACCAGGTTCCCTCACCTTCTGTGAGCTATGAACAGGGTGAATATTCCCCATGAAAAATGAAGAGGCTCTGTAGGGAATCTGACCATCAAAGGGATTTTGAGGCTTGTATACCTACTTTTCTGCTTATTGATGGTATTGTCTCTTAAGGGTTGGACAGGAAACATAGTCATGTTGTTCTTTTTGTCTGGGCTTCCTATATTGTGCGACTGCTTCTGACACCTTGGTGTCACACTCTTTCATGAACCCGGTAGATAGTCTCTGCCTTTAACACTCAGTAAATTTTAGCTGTCCATACTAGTTGGATGGGCTTACTCATCTACTTGGCTGTGGAATGTTTTGGAATGATTTTTTTTCCTAGCAGAAATGACTGCTTGGATCAGAATCAAGACCCCTTTGATGATAATAAAACTCACATCCACTCTCCCATCTGCCTTGACTTATGTTTTTGATTCTGAACAATCTCTTAGGCCCTAAGGAGCAACCCAGAGCTTTATGAGCTGTCTTATTCTTTGGAGTCGGATGACCTCAGGTTCTTTTCTCCTTTCTCACACCTTGGCCATTGATTTTCTTTCCTTACCCATTGTTATATATTCCTTGTGGGTTTTTCCTTTCATGTCTACCTAGACTGCTTTCTGTGATATCCCTGATAACTAGGGGTCCTTGACCTATTGCTTTCTGTAACCTTTAATTCATCATTTCTTTTAGACTGTGAATTTCACATCTGATGGTGGTCCTTAGCTCCAGTTCCCCCCTTCTCTCTATAATGCACAAGTTTCCAATACTGATAATAAAAAACCCAGTCAATGGGAGGTGGAGGCAGGAGGATCGCAAGTTCGAGACAAGAGGTAGTCTGTGCAATTTAGTGAGATCCGGTCTTGAAACAGTAAAAAATGGGCTGAGGGTGCAGCTCAGTGGTCCAACACTTGTGAAGCATGGGAGCGGGTGGCTCTGGATTCAACCTCCAGTGCCACAAAACAACAACAATAACAACAACAACAACAACAACAAAAACAAACAAAAAAACCATCAAGTGAATTAGGAGGTGAGTATTGGGTCTGGGGAATGTTGGACATGAACAGATCAACTGATCAATACAGTAGCATCTGTGGAGGAAGACAGGGTTTTCAGATGCCACTAGTATAGGCTTTTAGACCAGAATAGCAAGGCTTCAATCTCCAGCAATGCTCTTTTGGCCAGACCAAGAACATTATATTTCAATTTCAATCATATGTTTCAAGAATACAATCAACTAGAAAAACAGAGGTATGGAGGAGTGAGAATAAGCTTGTAGGTTTGGACCTAGAGTAAGTCAATAATTCCTTAATGTGAAGAGTTCTGTAATATGCGAAACCATTTTATATCCATGCTTGTGAGTCCAAGACATAATTTAAGAGCAAAGGGAACTTTAGGGATCATATAGCTCAACGTCCTAATTTTACAGATGAAAAAGCCAAGCCTGGAGAGGTTAAGTGGCTTGTCCAAGGTCACATAGTTGGCTGATGGTACAGCTAGGACTAGAAAGAACCCAGGTCATTTTACATGCATTCCTTTCTAGGCACTGCACTGTCTCTCCACAGTTGCATTGTTTTCAAATTATGAGTGACTCAGCTCACTTCAAAGGACAAAGAACTAATTTCCTTCTGATTGAAATGAGGCAGTCACAGAGTTTCACACAACAAAATTGAAAAATGATATATGTGGCTTATTTCTTTGTTCCTTTTCATTTTGTCTCTGGATCAAGAGGCAAAGGAAGCTAGGAGAAGAGTTGGAAGAAAGATAAGACTATCCAATGGATACCATGCAGCAGAGAGCATGAGCATCAGGGGAAGCAAGCAAACATTTGCTCATTGGTGGAGTGTAAACAGGGAGTTACATCTGTCTCCCTCAGCAGAGAGAGGGACCAAGGCTACAGCTGTTGGGATCTCTGCTTCTACTCAGCAGCCATTAGGATCTCTTCTCAGAGGTTAGAAGGTGTAGATGCTGACATTTAAGAGAGTCAGCCACTTCTTATTAAGTACATCAACTTTAGTAGTGAGAAGGACAAATTGGAGAAGCATCACGTTTAGTTGGAGGGTACAGCTATTCTTTTAAAAAGAAAAAAAATGAAGAGTCCTGGTTAAATGGAACTTTTCCTGATTTACTGTGAAAATTTTCATCTCTGATCCTTTACTTCGGACCACATTCAATTTGTTACCTATTACTAAATTGGACCTGTCTTTCTCATTTGTTCATTTTGTTGTCTTTATCATTGCTGTATTTGCATTCATTTATTATTTCAATATTTATAAATGCTTACTAGACATTAGTTGTTAGAGATACAAGTTGAAAACCAATTTGAGTGTGGAGAAGTTGCAGTATAGTGGGGAGAAAGATAAGCAAACAATATAGTCTGATAGAAGACATGATGAAATAGACTCCAGGTAATAAGAAATGGCAGAGGTAAAGTAATTACTTATCTGAGGTGGACAAGACAGGCTTTCTTGGGAAGTTAAGATTGAGTTAATTTTATAGGTAGGCAGTAGGTGAAGGAAGAAGTGAGACAGCAGAATATACAAAGATAAGGAAGCTGGGATAGCCTGGTGCATTACGGAGACCCAGAAGTATTCAATCTGGCTGACAAGTAGAGTTGGAAGGGTGGAGTAATGAAAGCAGCATCAGAAATAAGCAAGGACAAGTACTTTGTTTGCTGAAGATGGGCGAAATCAGTGAAGGCTAATAAATATCAGACCCTTCCAAATCTTTCTAACTCCACGTTTACAGTAAGGGGCAGTGTACTGTACTAGAAAATCAGTTTTTGGAATCAGACAGGTCCATGTTCAATCATTTCTTAACTGTGTATCATGGACATGGTTCTTGCCTACTTTGTCTTGAAAAATGAGGATTATTTCTGCTTCATGTTTTTTGGGAAGAGTTAGTAATATGTAAAATCACTGTGCAGAGAAGTAGTAGATAATCAATATATGTCCATCTCAGACTCTTTTCCTCTTCTCTCTTCCTTACCTTCTTCCATTTGCATCCTGATTAAACCTTCCTTTCTCTCTCCTTCTTAAGATTCAGTGTTTACATAAATTGTTTTGGATGGCTTGACATTCTTTCTTATGACTTGCATGACATTTAGAAAGCAATTTTGTTCAAGTTCTGTCCTCATCATAGTAAATGTATCACATCACTTCAGTGTTCACAATTGGGTGGATCTGCTTGCCACTGCTGGATGACATATTTAAATGATCCTGTCATAGACATGAAACATTTTTGCAATTTGCAGTGAGAACTTTAGCTGCCAAAAATTGTCGCAGTTTTGGTACGATTGAATTCATCCTTGCATTCCCCTTTTCCCCAAACCTATCAAACTGTCAGCAGCCTGCCTTTGGGAAAAACTAGATATTGTTTTGCTTGAGTTTGGTTCTATTGTTACCAAATGCAATTCTTTTGTGTGTGTGCTATGAAGATATTTGAAGTTTTCTATGTGTTCAGATGAAAAGGTCATTTCTAATATATTATATTTGAATAAAAAATCTTAAGAAACTAAGGAGATTAACTAGCCTGACTGTCAGATTCTCGTTGGCTCCTGGATAGGCTAAATATGGAGTTCACAAAGATGATTTTGGATCTCTTTTCTTTAGAGTCACCTCATTTTCTTAGTTCCTACACTCAGAGGCTCTTGGTGTAGGAAGCATCTATAACAGTTATCTAGTTTCCAACCTCCTGCCTGATGCTTGAGTCTTCTCTATAGTTGTTGTTGCTGTTCTTGTGGTTGTTAACACTCCTCGACACTATGCCCGTCACTATGTCCATGCTTCTCTGCTAGTCAGAAGATTTTTGATGGCTGATTGCTTTGGGATTGCTTTGGGAGTGGATTGCCATGTCCTTCTCCCATTTTTGCGGTGCTGGGGATTGAACACAGGGCCTCAGAGAGCACAGAGTGGCACTGTACCAACTGAGCTAAACCCTAGCCCCTCTCCTCTATAGTATTGCTGCTAATTGATTGTGGACCCCTACCTTTACCAGTATTAGTGATAGAACTGACACTCTCTAGAGTTTAAGGCAACACATTTTCTCTTTGAGCTGTGCTTCCCACTTAGAGGGTGGTTCCTAAAATTAAATTAAAATGTATTTTTATAACCTTTGGTCATATTTTTTCCTGTAACCATTCAGAATACATCCAAACACATTTTCATCTTAGGCACTCTCTGTTCAGAATAAACAAAGGCCCTCCTATCCCAGAATATTTTTTATTCTTAGCTCAATGTTTTAATTTCAGTCAATGGTTGCTATAATATCTGATTTCATATTTCTTTTCCATCCTTTTCACGTGCCTCTGAATATACTCGCCCATGTACTTCTTTTTTCTTTTCTCTCTCTCTCTCTCTCTCTCTCTTTCTCTCTTTCAGTATTGGGGGTGCTGAACCCAGGGCCTCATTAATACTTTGCAAGTGTTCTACTACTAAGTCACACCCTAGCTCCTTTTATATTTTTTGTTTGGAGACAAAGTGTTGCTAAGTTACACAGGCTGCCTCTGGGCTTGAACTTGTGATCCTCCTACCTCCATCTCCTGAGTACCTCCAATTACATGTGTGCACTACCATGCCTGGCTTCCATTTGTTTCTTAAAGGATAGCACCTAGAATGCTGTGTAGACTTCACCTGCTACAGAGTAGTCTATATTATCACTTACTTTCTTCTATTAATGCAGCCTACAATTAAATTAGCTGCATTTAGTGGCCATATCACAATGTTATTTCTTGACAAATTTACTATTGACTAAAGCTATAATTAAAATCTTCCATTAGATACTATTCATTACAGCCAGGTCTACATGTTCTCTTAAAACTTTAGTTATGATTTCTGATATATCTTATGTTTTTCTCATCATCTGCCATCTCCAAAAGTGATAGGTCAGCCTTTTCTTTCTTCATTTAATTGACAAAATTTTGGGGCATGAAATAACCAGGAACGTTTTTATTAAAAATCTACTAAAATATCTCTTAACCTGGGATCTATGAGTCAATCAGAGCTTGATGAATTTTATGCAAAATGTGTACATGTATGTATTTTTCCTGGGAAAAATTCCATATACTTATCATATTCCTTCCCTTTCTTTCTTTCTTTCTTTCTTTCTTTCTTTCTTTCTTTCTTTCTTTCTTTCTTTCTTTCTTTCTTTGCTAGGGATTGAACCCAGGGCCTTGCACATGCTATGCAAGCACTCTACCACTAAGGTATATCTCAAGCTTGCTTTCATCATATTCTTGAAGGTATATGTGATCTAAAGAATTTACGGATTCCTAGTATACAAAGCATAAAAATACTTTGGCTAAGTTCATTCCATCAGTTAAAAAATATATTTGAGTTTGTTTTCAGTCAATTGCTCTTCACCTTGAATGAATAGATCTCATGCTTATGTCTCTGTATACTTTGTATACTACAGGTCTAATTTTCAATACTATTGGCCATAACAGGGAATGAAATGAAGTGGAGTTTACTTACACTTTTGGTATTCATAAAATTTACTCTAATAATCTATCCTAGAGTGTTTCTTATGACTCAAATATTTAATCATTCATTCAACAAATAGTTATTTAGTTTCTGCTGTGTGTCAAGCACTATTCTAAGCTCTGAGGTTATGCATAATGAGGAAGTCAGACAATAAACAAACACAAATATGAGAATTTCAGATAATAATGAATGTTCTAAAGAAAATCAAATAAGGAAATGAGATAGAAAGTGCCTAGAGTCGATGTAGGGTAATGACAGTACCAAGTCAGAGAAGGCCTCTGCTAGAGAAGATATTTCAGCTGAAACCAAATTGACAAGGATTTAGTCCGCAAATATGTAGACAAATATCCAAGCAAAGATAACAGCAATGCAAGATCCCCAGGGAAAGTTCAAGGAACAGAAAGATCACTGTGACTGGAACATAGTGAACAATGGGAAGAATATAAAGTAATCAATTTGGAAAGAGGCAGGTAAGAAGTAGTAGCAACATATGAGGGGGGTAAATTTTATTCCAAGTGCAATCAAGGTTGTAGAAAGCAACAGTTTCATGACCTGATTTATGTCAAAGGGTCTACTTGCTGTGTACAGAGAATAAATTGTTAAGAGACAAGTATAGAAAGGAGACAATTTGCCTATATTTAATTATTGAATCTACGTTTTTTTCTCTTCTTAAAAAAATGCAAAGCAGAGAGTAAATCTCCAGCAGTGTTCCAGAATTTCATCCATTCTTCATAATTTCTCAAAGATAGTTAATGTAGGTTCATCAATTGCATATATTCTTGGATTTAATTCCTACAACCCAGGAGACCAAAAGCCTTTTAAGCACTAGAATACTAGGGGATTTTTTTTTGTTGTTTTACTTTTTAAAACTCTCTCTTCAACTATCATAGCCTTCAGTTATTTCTTAGCAATGATAGTTCTTTTTATCCTTTTTAGCCTGAAAATAATTCTTTTTGGCAGGGAAGACAGAAACAAAATAGGATGCAAAGGAGGCTACTTTCCTCCTGTCATCTATCACCCAGGAAAGCTATTCTGGCTTACTTAGATATTCACTTCCATTTGTTTTCTCCTATATCAGTATAATTTATAATTGTTTAGTTAGAATTGTCTTTGGAGAGTTTCCTTGAACCATATCTGAAATTCATTTCCCATAGTAGCTCTGCTGCTTGGGTGCAGTATTTAGCTTCTCTGTGTCTGTTTATTTAAATGGAAAATGGAGACAATAATAGTATCTATCTCATAGACTTGTGAAAAATCAATGAGTTAAACATGTTAAATGCTTTGAACCATGCCTGGAACATTGAGAATGTTCAATATATGTTAGCTGCTATTATCATTACTATTACTATTATTCTCGGGCATGAGCTTCAGATTCCCTATCTCCTTCAGACCACTTCACATGACAGCCTTACAATGTCCATTTTTAGATTCCAATGTTAGATCTTCTAAAGTACTTTTGTCCATTCACTTCTTTTATTTTAGTATTTTAATTGTACTCTTTTATGGGGTATAGAATGATAATTCATTTCATATATACATTGTGCAATTATTAAACAAATGTTGTTGAAACTTTCATTTCCTTAAACATAATACAAAACCTTTTTGATTAATGTGTAATCATAATTCTAGGTATTTCTGTGGTATAGTATGGTTTCCAAAGTGGCATACTATATAGTGAGATTCATTATGGGATTTTCAAAGAGTTGCATCCTATATTTTGCACTTGCTCTCTCCCTCTTTGCCTGTAGCTGTAGTACTGTGGCGTCTGATCCTGTCAGATCTCCAAAGCCAAGCAGGGTGGGACCTGGTTAGTACTTGGATGGAGGACCACCTGACAACACCAGGGGCTGTAGGCTTGGGAAAAGGACCTGGCAACCCACTTCCCCTGCCAAAAAGAGCAATCACTCATTGAAAATCCTATGAAGAGCAGAGAAGCACTGACAACAGTGTTTTGCTTTCGCCTGTTTTAGGTAGGGTGGCTTTGAGTCAGACACCGACTTGACAGCACCTAGCAACAACAAAAACTCTCCCTCTTTACCCCTCTATGTTGTTCCCTTTCTCCTCCCACCTTTCCTATCATCCTACCCTTCCCATATGTACTATATATATATATATATACACACATATGCATATATATAACTTTTTACTAGTAATTTTTAATGTACAATGTAATGGGTCTCATTATGACATTTCCATACATGGATTTCATTGAATATAAATATAGTATTTTATACATACATATATATATATATATATATATATATATATATATATATATATATATATAT
>VMDO01032702.1:0-18691 GCA_007922755.1 Pedetes capensis | reverse complement strand
GACCATATTTTCCAACTACTGGGCCTTCTTCTTTGTTTCCAACCTTTGCATTCCAGTCACCAGTGATTATCAGTATGTCTTGATTGCATGTTTGATCTATTTCAGATTGCAGAAGCTGATAGAAGTCCTCCCTTTCTTCATTTGTGGCCTTGGTGGTGGGTGCATAAATTTGAATAATAGTCATATTAACTGGCCTTCCCATATATATATATATATATATATATATATATATATATATATATATATGCACACAAACACACACACACATATAGACTGTGGATGCAGCTTAGTGGTAGAACACTTGCTGGGCTCAACATCTTAATACTGGAAAAAAGAAAAAGAAAAAAAAAAAAGAAGAAAGAGCCAGGTGCAGTGGCACACACCTATAATCCCAGAGACTCGGGAGGTAGAGGCAGGGGGATTGCAAGTTCCAGACGAGAGGCAGACTGCATAATTCAGTGAAATCCTGTCTCAAAAAAAGTAAAAAAAGAATGGGCTAGGGGTACAGCTCAGTGGTACAGCACTTGCAAATGCATGCAAACCTGAGGCCCTGGGTTCAACCCTGAGTACTGAAAGAAAAAAAAAAAAGAAACAAAGAAAAAGAAAAAGAATATGCCTATGTAGAAATTTGTACATGATAGCAACTTAATTATTATTATCACTATTATTTACTATTTTTATTATTTGTGGTGCTGGGGATCAAACCTAGGGCCTTGTGCATGCTAGGCAAGTACTTCACAATAGAGCTAATTCTCAGCCCCAGCAGTTCTATTATGAAATATCAAAAACTAGAGGTGCCCCAAAATAAACTGGGGCATAGTCATGCAATGATATTGTACTCATCAATAAAAAGGCATTAACTTAAATAAACCTCCAAGTCATTATATTAAGTAAAAGGAGCAAGCCTCAAATGATCACAGATTACAGTCATATGACATTTCAAAGTCAGTATGTGGCAGGGGTAGTTATGATGCAATGGCATTACCATGTGGGAGAGTTTTTGGGTGATAAAACTGTTTTTCATTTGATTACAATGGTGGATACATAAGTTTATTGTTATTGTTAGGTGCCTTCAAGTTGGATCCAACTCATATTGACCCTATATACAATAGAATCAAACACTACCCAACACTTGCAATGAACATGACCTTTTTATGTTTGAGACCACTGTTGTGGCCATTATGTTTCTTCTTATTTTGAGTGATCTCATATTAGCAAAAGGAGATCCAAGGGGCTTTACTCCATTCACATCATTAAAGTGGACTCTACTTTGAGGAGGCAACTCTTCCCCAATCATTTCTTGAACATCTTTCAGCCTGGAGGCTCATTTCCCAGCACTATATTTGAATAGTGCTTCTCTGCTATTCATACAGTTTTCAGTGTCTAAGTGTTTCAAGGTCAGCTGCCATAGCACCCTGGCATCTGATCCCGCCTGCTCTCAGAAGCTAAGTAGGGTCAGCATGGTTAGTCCTCAGATGGGAGACTGCTGGGGAAAGCCAGGTGCCGTAGACTAGGTAGAAGGACCTAACAACCCACTCCCCAAATAATCCACCATTGAAAACCATATGATTGGCAGAAAAGCACCAACAACCGTGCTGGGCAAGGAACAGTGTCAGGGAGTGTTTTATTCTGTTGTATATAGGTTCACTATGAGTTGGATTCAACTGAATGGCACCTAACTACAACAAGTGTTTTAGGAGTAGGCTGCTAGGTTCTTCTCCCTCGTCTGTCTTAGCTTGGAGGCTCAGATGAAATAGGTCCACCATGGTTGGCCCTGAAATATCAGTGGCATAGCTTTCAGTATCACAGCAACATGCAAGCCCCCACAGCATGACAAGCTGACAGACGCGTGGCAGCCACAAACTTATACATGTATGGAAATTCACAGAACTATACATACCCAAAAGTCAAATTCACTAATTTAGGATTCTAAAAAACAGCATAAAAAGTTAAAAAAAAGAGAGAAAAAATAATATGGGCATCTTTGGGAAGCAGGGCTTCTCACAGAATTAAAACTTAGAGGAAGTTTCTTCCATAAAAGAGTTTGAAGCAAATACTGTCTGCTGAAGTGAACCACACACAAATACATTCTTATGTGATTGGGGCATCTCAGTGATCCTCAATCCAGGCACCGAATGCAACCAAATTCATGTTAATGAATCTTGTTAGGTCCAGGTCTCCTCCTGTTCCTATCAGAATTTTAGTCCTTCCAAAAATATCTTTTCTTTCAGGTATTTATAACTTTGCATCATTTCATTCAGAGAAGGACATGGCAATCTACTCCCAAAGCAATCCTAAAACAATCAGCCATGGAAAACCCTATGAGTATCACTATGAGTCAGACCTAAACTGATGGCGCCTAACAACAACAATAATCTTTTCACTCAGTAAGCTGTTCTGGTGCTTTCTCCGAGTTGACACTAACCATATCAGACCTCTGTCATATCCTACACACCAAGGGGAGCTGCATTAACTAGCATAGTGGCATTGCGATCAATACCCACCAAGTGCCTGCATCATGGTAGATTCTTCAACTGGTGTCACATCAAGCCCCTGAAATACTGAAGTCTTGACCTACTTCTTTTTACTTTATGACCATTCAGGTGCCTAATCATCTCCTTGCAGTCTGTTTTCTGTTACCTTCCTAGAATCCCATTATAATACCACTAGATAAGATTGTTCATGACTGAACCTACTGATCAAAGATCTTTTTTCTAAAAATTCTCAGGCTCTGTATAAATCAGTGAGTATAACTCATTGCTTGAAACACAGGGTTGTCAGGTAATTCAATAAATATAAGAACTAATTTTTTTTTTCAGTACTAGAGGTTGAGTCAGCCTGCAGCTGTACCATTGTGGCTAGCAAGCTTGTCAGCTCTCAGAAGCTAAGCAGGGATAGGCCTGGTTAGTACTTGGATGGGAGACCGCCTGGGAACACCAGGTGCTATAGGCTTGAGAGAAGAACCCAGCAACCCACTCCCCCAAAACAATCAGCCATTGAAAACCCTATGAATAGCAGAGAAACACTGACAATAGTGTTTTGCCTGTTGTACATAGGGTCGCTATGAATTGGACACTGACTTGAAAGCACCTAACAATAACAACAACAACAACAACAGAGGCTGAGTCTGGGGCCTTTTTATGCTATGCAAGTGCTTTGAGACAGTCTTGCTAAGTTGTGCAAGCTTCCTTGGGCCTTGAACCTGAGATCTGCCTACCTCAGCCTCTCAAGTTCAAGAGCCAGTTTGGTAGAGTTGTTTTTAATAACATCTCTTGATACAACATGAAAATACATGTAACATTAAAACATAGTTCAGAGCAAGTGACTAAAAGAGATCTCTCTCTGTAATCATGCGGTTCTATCAGGCATATCATCTTTTAGAACACTGAGGAGAAGGACCCCATGCATATCCTTCAGGTAGTTCGTTTGAGTGACTTGTAACTGAGTTTAGTGGGAGGGATGTGTAGTAGCATTTGGGAGAACTTGACTATAGTACTTGGGAGTTAACTATAGGGCCAATTATGAAAGCAGCTGTGTGCTTTGAGAAATAAAACAAAACAAAAGTACAGCAACTTCATCAAAATAGATGTGAGTAAAGAAAAATATCAAGGATAGATTCATGATTCTTTTTAGAAATGAACTGATGAACCCCTCAAAAGTTCTATCAGAAGTAACAAAAGATTTAATGGGATTTTAGGGATCATTACAATGTAGTGATTAAGAAATAAAACCAATGATTCAGCCAGACATCAGTTGGAATTCAGTCCTAGACACTTGTTGGCTAAATTAATGGTTAATTGGTTGTTTTAGCAATGGGTTAATTATGTTTTTATCTCACTTTCTCCCTATAAAATGTGGCAATAATAATACTACCATCAGCCTAGGTTGGTTAAGACTTATTTGAAATACTGTGCACACATAAAGCACTTAATATAATGCTCTGGATTTAATAAATGCTAAATAATATTGTCTGCAGTCATACCACCCCAGCATCTGATCCTCTCAGATCTGGGAAGTTAATCAGGGCTGGGCTTGGTTAGTACTTGGATGGAAACCCCCCTGGGAATACCAGGTGCTATAGGCTTGAGAGAAGGACCTGGTAGCCCACTCCCAAAAAATGATCAGCCATTGAAAACCCAAGAAACATTAGCAAAGAAACATTAATAATAGTGCTGAGTATGGCATAGTGCTGATTAGTGTTTCATCTGCTGTACATAGGGTAGCTATAAGTCAGACCTGGCCAGACCTGGTGTGGCCTATGGATTAGCCATAAATTTTCCGCATCATGGTCACTTTGATTTAGTAATTTTGATATAGTTATCTTTATGTAAGTTATTTTAATATTGCCTTAAAATAACTGCACCAAAAGGGTTCTTTATAAAAATTTATGAGGTATCCAGGCACTGTGGCACATGCCACTAACCCCAGCAATTTGGGAGGTTAAGGCAAGAGGACGGAGTTTGAGGCTAGATGCAGCCTGTGCAACTTAGTGAGACTCTGTATCCAAAAACAAAATTAAAAATGAGGCTGGGGATGCAGCTCAGTGGTGAAACACTTGCATAGTATGTGTGAAGCTCTGTGTTGGACCGTCCTAGTACTGCAAATAATAATAATAATAATAATAACAATAATAATAACAACAACAACAACAACAATAATAATAAAAATAAGACAATGTGTACATCACAATCCCCTGACTCTCAACCTTTACAACGTTTATTTTCTACTTTATTCTTTTTCATCTAATTTTGGAATTTTGCTGGGCGTGGTGGCACACTCCTGTAATCCCAGCAGCTCTGGAGGCAGAGGCAGGAGGATCACAAGTTCGAGACCAGAGGCAGTCTGCATAATTTAGCAAGACCCTGTCTCAAATAAAATTTAAAAAATGGGCTGGGGTGCAGCTCAGCTGTTCAGCCCTTGCAAAGCATGCAAGTGTGAAGCCCTGGGTTCAACACCCCAGTACTGGGAAAAAAAAAATCCAGGAACTAATTTTGGAATTTTTATCAGTCTGTATCTGTATTAGTTTTATAAACTGGAAAATGTGTTAAGGCTATTTTTGATTGGGTTATATGATCTCAGTTCTTTATCCTAAAACCATCATTTAAAATTTACTTATGATATTAGACTTTAATAAGACAATAAGCAAAATATTTAAATGAATATTGACTATGTGGTTGAAAGCTGAGTCTAAGGGATCTTTTCATGAACCTACATAAAATTTTCTCTCCCCTTTCTACTTCAATATCTAATATACATTTAGTCAAATAAAATCACCACAATTAGGATGCTTACAAAATGCAGATTAATGTGTCCTCTGGATTTTCAAATGGAAAGCAAAACAAATTCCATTACTACTCCAAAATTATTATTGGAAAGTAAATAACTATGACCATCATAATGTTCATAGAGTAATTAGTGAATATGAGAGGCAAATCACTAGGGATAACGAAATTGTTAGAAAATGAGCAAACATTCTGCTTAATATGATTGAAGAGCATTTCTGAATTAAGCTGATGGAGTATGTATGTCTTTGGCTTATTCATAATTTGACATAAATGGTGCCAAAATACTAAATCGTCCCTTACTCCATCTCTGAGCAAACCTCCTCTCTGATCCTTGCCAATATCTTTGAAACTCAGCGCCACGGTGGTGCACACTTGTAATTCCAGCGGTTCAGGAGGTAGAGGCAGCAGGATCGCAAGTTGGAGACCAGAAGTAGTCTGCATTAACTTAGGGAGACCCTGTTTCAAAAAGTAAAAAAAAAAAGGAGGGGGTCCTGGGGGCGCAGTTCAGTGGCCCAGCACTTGCAAAGTATACAGGCACGAGGCCCTGGGTTCAATCCCCAGTATCGGAAAAAAAAAAAAGAAAAAAAATATATATCTTAATCATTATTGCAACCCACACTCTCACTTGTCCCTAACCATCTATAACTGAACTCCATGTTCAAAGATGACCTCAGCATCTAGATGGAAGGTAAGCATGGCCTGAGGCTGAGGCATTGGTGAAGGTGTATGTAGGGATGAGGCATAAAGAGGACGGGAAGAGACATGACTCTGCTTGGCTCAGGTTTATCTAGCCCACCTCGAGTCCTGAGGTGCACCAGGGATGTGGGGCAGAATCTGCAGAACAGTGACCCTGAGAGACGCTGGGTTCAAGTCTATCTGACTCACCTCAAGTCCTGAGGCACGCCGGGGACTAAAAGAAGGCAGATGAGGCTTGCTGGCCCTGGCCTAGAGATTAGAAGACAAGACGGTACTTGGTGGGGATCTTCTGGGCCTGCCCTTGGAGGGTTTCCCACCGCTGTGTCCCTCCCCATAGGTGGAAGGGGCACTGGAGAATGCCACATAGAGGGTCAGGAGAGAATATGTAAGCAACTGCATATAAGGCTGAGCCACTGAATAAAATTTGAGTTCGTTCCCTGAAATGCTCCCCCAGAGTGGCTGTGTCTCTGTTGCACTCACCACCAGTGGGAGTGTGAGGTTCCAACCCCGGGCTAAGAGGCCCCACAGGTGTAGTTTCTTGTTTCTCTGATAATTGCTTTTGGTAGTCTTTGCCAACTCATCCTCACAGCCCTAATTTTAAATCGCCTGTGTTTTATCTTTCCTTCTTTCCTTCCCCCTTCCTTCCTTCCTCCTTCTGTCTTCCTTCTTTCCTTCCTTCTGTTTCTTGCTAGTCCTAGATCCTACGTTCACATATATAACTATTCACAAGGTGCAAAGGAGCAGAGAGAAAATCAGAGTGCCACTGCAGCTCCCTGAATCACTTTTGGCCATGATAGTATGTGCAGACCATATGAAGGCCCATATATAATACATGAGGAATCAAAGTTATGTTTGTTTGCATTAATTACCCAAAAGGAGTGGCAAAACTCTCCATTTTATACTGAGAGTGACAGAATTTATGTGACATTTTCCATGGAGTAATGCTCATAAATCCATAGGTTTCAGGCCCATTTATCATCAGCTATTCCTGTAAGATCGGGTGTATGTCCCAAACACATTACAAACATCAGGATTCTGTTGTTAGCAAATATTACTAGGTGCTGTGGAAAGGTTATCATTAGTATATTTGCAAGATGTGATCAGATTCCCTTTTTGTTCTTTTCTTTCCTGGGGTATTCCCAGTAAAGAGAAAGAATGGATTGCAGGTCCGCTGCTAACCTCCCTGTTTTTATGCACTTACTCATGGGGTAATGATAACAGGTTGCTCAAACTCTCCATGCCTCATTCTCCTCTCCTGCAAGCTAGGGGTAATAAATAGTTTCCCCACAGGGTTACTGTGAGGATTAAATTATTAGAACCTGTTAAGTTTTCGAAGAATCCCTGGCTCTTGGTGAGTACTCTGGAGATAGTAAGTGTAATACCTACAGCGCCAGTCTAAATCTTTCCTTTTAGTTTAGTCCCATGTGTCTATTTGACAACTTCATTTGAGTATTTCACTGAGATTTCAAAGTCATGTACAAAATTGAGTTCATATTCTCTTTCCTCAGCTCCAGCTCCACCACAGATACTGCTTCCACAACATTACTTCTACTAGTAATATAGTCATTTGTACAATGGTTCATTAATCTTCCAAGATTTTTCTTTTCCCTTAAACCCTAATATCTAAGTTATATAGATAGTTACTGCTTAGATGCATTTCTTTCTGATTTTTTGCCAATACCCAATCCTGATTTGCTTAGTCTCTTGCCTGGATTTCTTAAAAAGCCTCCCAATTGGTTTTCCAAAATTCACTAATATGTCCTACCTTTTCTTCCAAAGCACAAATCTAGGCATATTTTTATCCTATGTAATGTAGCCAGTGGTTGCCCATTACTTTCGAACTATAGATCAAAGTCTTCATTGTAGATTAATATCTCTGTATCATCTGGATTCTGCTACTCTTAGGAGACTCATGTCTTTCTGACTCCTTTACAAGCTCAATATTTCCTTTCAATCTATAGAATGATCTATTTTTCCTCCTGCTTCAGAATCCTGCTTTGGAACAAGTATATTCTGCTATGTATTTAGAGTGGTCTCTCCAATCCTTGACAGTTAGCCTATCTCATTTTTAGGGTTGGCATGAACAACTATTCTTCAAAAAATGTTTCCTTGAAATGTTTTCCAGAAATCAGGTATTCCTTTTAAGAACCTGCACCTTTCTTTCACAACATGTATCATAATAAAAACTACATTGTTTTGTAATTCTTAATGTGGAGAAAGGTGAGACCCACACAGGAAAAGGCTTTGTCTTGTTCCCTAGAGACTACCTCAATTTTTGACTCTTGCTAAGAGATTTTTTCTTCTATTTTACAATACAAAAATGAAACGGTTTTAGTCCTAGTGAAAATATTTATATGTGAAAATCATATTTAGTTGTCTACATGTAGGAAACATCAGGGCTGGGGTTTAGCTAAGTTGGTAGGGTGCTGCTCTGTGCTTTCTGAGTCCTGGGTTCAATTCCCCAGCACTGAAAAACAGGAAAAGGATGTGGCAATCTACTCCTTAAATAATACTGAGACAATCAGCCATTGAAAACTCTATAAATTAGAAGAGAAGCACTGATACAGTGCTGGGCATAGCATAGCATTGGGGAGTGTTTTGTTCTATAGTACACAGGGCCACCATCAGTCAGACCCAACTCAATGGCACCTAACAACAACAACACAGGAAACATAATTAGCTTGCTATGCAAACTCCTGGTGAGTTGTTCAGGAAATGTTGACTATATATAACTGAATTAGCCTATAGGCTATAAAGAATTTTTGAAGATAAGCTTTACAAATGGTGGAATCCAGCTGCCCAAAGAGATGATTTCTGTTTTAGAAGAGCTGTTTTGAGCCCCTGTTTCTAAATTGTATGAGATAGAATGATAAGTTATCTACCATGGCTATTTATAATTTAAGACGGTGCACCTATCATCAGCTTGGAGGAGAACACTTATTTTTCTGTCAGCATAGCAGTAGGCCTTGAATCTTGATCTGCCAAATATGATTTTATGTCACTAACATAACCATTTTTTTAGAGGGGAGACAGTATAAGAAACAAAAATTTTATAAACCAGCCTTGTGCAACTTCAATATACAATCTGCCCATCAATAATGACTCTGGCCCTTAAGGTGTTAATGAGATAGGTACTCTGTGAAATATTTATCACCCAAGAGTTCAATTTGAGGTTGTACTATTTATTGCACCATTGGTGTTGTCTGGAGTCAAAGGCTGAATGAAACTTAGGAGAGACTAATACATGCTAGAAAAAAAATCTCATTATATTACTAACAGATTTTTCCATATAGTATTAACAATAGTCAATACCAATCTATCTGCTTAAATTTACCTCTTCTTTAGGAGCATGCTGCCCTGAGAAACTTAGATTAGCAATTTTTTGGAAAGGAAATCAACATACAACTTAAAGGCTATTTCTAGAAAAATTAATGAAAATGTAGAAAAGTGGTCTTTTTGAAAAGAATAACCTCTTACACGAGCCCATGCTTACTTTCTTATCAATAAAGAGAAGTTAATTGTCATTATTTAAACCCTTTAATGTGAGTAGTCACTGAACTATCTGGGTGACAAAAAAGTCTTCTGTAGGCAATTTTTAAAAGTTCAGTTTCAAAATCAGTTGTGGTATTCTCATTGTTAGGTGCTGTGGAGTCGGGTCCAACTCATAGCCACCCTCATATGGTTTTCAATGGCTGATTATTTCGGGATTGCTTCCCAAGTGGATTATCACATCCTTCTCCTGGTTTTGTGGTGCTACACATTGAACCTGGGTCCTCAGAGCGTGCAGAGTAGCACTTTACCACCTGAGCTAAACCCCAGATTCTTAACTAGTACCAAATCAAACAGAAGCTTGGGAACCAGTAAAGTTATGAACACTTCTTTTTTATTATAAATCTGAAATACACAGAATTCTCACATTCTACTATTCATTGCAAGCTAAGAAGTATATTTTACTATTTCATTCTGCCTTGTTATGGGAAAGTACAATCACCAATTCTAGAGGCAGCAGTTATTCCACAAAATAGGTCTCTGATATCCTTAACAAATTGCTTTTGAATTTTTCCAGATGATTATCTGATAAGAAAACAACAAAAACAGAAACAAAACACAAAAGCGCTTGTTAGGAAAGAGAAAGCAATTATACATAATTATTTAAGGAAATAGGTATATTTACTCTGATTTAAGTCGTACATAGCCCAGAGTGATGACACACACCTATAATCCAAGCACCTGAGAGACTGAAGTACAAGCTTAACACAAGTCTGGACCATATAGTGAGTTTCAGGCTAGCCTGAGCTTCTTAACAAGAAGGTGTCTCAAAACAGAAAACAAACAAAAAACCTAAAGCATTACACAATGTATACATGCATCAAAACACATGATGCTGCATGAATATGTATATTTTTAATATTTTATGTATCAGTTTAAAAATAAATTTCCATTTTAAAAAGGGGATAAAAAATAACCTTCTCTTGGACAAACTATACAATAAAAACTCTCTAATATCAGTTTATTAAGCTATTTTCTGGTTAGGAGAAGATACTGTCTTAGCCACCAGTAGTCTCTGTGTACAATACTAAGTGGTCTCATTTTCAGAGTCCTTGAGTAGCATTTTCAATGTTCTTGAGCCAAGAATTTATCCATTTTTCAAAGCCTTCAGTGTGGTCCCTAGATTCATTTTTCTTTGCTTCTCCAAGTTTTCAGTTTCCTCTCCTTCCAAAGTGATTTCCCTAGCTGGCCTCTTTGCAAGAGAGAATTTTAACTGCCACAGTGAATTAAATTCAAGGAGGACAGTGAAATGCACAACCAATCATTTGTAAGACTGATAAAGCAACAAAATCGCTAACTCAGTTCTAAGAACACTCCACATTTTTCATTAATATCAATGCTTGGGGAATAAAACACCAAAATGATTGATAACATTCTTCATTCATTTTGCATATGTAGACATACTCAGGTTCTTAGTTCTGAGGATGAAGTTTTGTTTTTCTTTTCTTTTTTCTGTAACTAAATTATATAGTCCTTTATGAATAACATGTTTTTGAAAAAATAACTTTTTTCTTTTTCTTTTCTTCTGTAACTTCTTTCATGAATAACCTCTTTTTGAAAAAAGAAACAATGATTTTCAGTGTTTAGGATAGATGTTTTAAGGTATTCAAGCTTCCCATTTTTGGTAGTAATTACTTTAGAAAAAATAACTAGTTTATTTTAATTCTATTCTTCTAGAATTGTGTAAGGTGAAAAGATACTACTGGTATGTAATTTCTATGTGAATTTACTACTTTCATCACTAAAAATTGTAGCCAAATGCCTTCAGAAGTAATGTTTAGTATACATGGATAAAAAACAAATAATTTTATTTATATGTATTTATCCACAATAACTTAACAAATCCTCCAAATTCCACAATATTCTCATGCCATATCATTGGTTCTTTCTAGAATAAACAAATAAATAACTAAGGCAATTCAGGAAGAAAGAATAAGTTACAGGTAGACCAGGTATTATGAAGGTACACACTTGCCTTTGGGTTCTCTAGTTATAATGGTATCTGTTATAAATCTTTCTTTCTTTCTTTCTTTCTTTCTTTCTTTCTTTCTCTCTTTATTGTGGTACTGGGGGTTGAATCCAGGGCATCATGCTATCATGCTTTGCAAGTGCTGTATCACTGAGCTGCACCAAGCCCTTTTGTTTATTTATTTATTTTTTTTACTTTTTGAGATAGGGTCTCACTAAATTATGCAGACTGTCTCTGGCCTCAAACTTGTGATCCTCCTGTCTCTGCCTCCCTAGCTGCTGGGATTACAGGCATGCACCACTGAGCCTGGGTCTTCTGTTATAACTCTTTACAACTCAATGCCTATTAGCAAGTTGTTGTTGTTAGGTGCCATCAAGTCAGGTTCGACTCATAGCAATCCTCATAGGGTTTTCAATGGCTGAGTGTTTCAGGATTGCCTCAGGAGTGGATTGCCATGTCCTTCTCCCATTTTTGTGGTGCTGGGAATCGATCTCTGGACCTCAGAGACTATAGAGCGGTGCTCTACCAAGCTAAATCCCAGCCCATTATTAGCAAGAAAATTTGTTAAGTCTGTGTCTTCAGGGAGATGGAGAAGAAATTCACCCTAAACAAAGATGGTATCAAATATCCTTTGGGATCACAATGAGTCAGAAAGTATTGGTCTCCTGTGTTATGAAAAGATAAATGCCTCTCTAGAATGAGGACAGCTTTCCATGACTCTATGGACTTAACTCAGAAGACATGAAGAAGTTCTCTATAATAGAATCTACCCAAACATATGATGAAGCTCATTTTGATAAACTTATAAAAACCCCAAGAGCCCACATTCCCTTTTAGGATGTCCAATGAGTATGGACTTCCTCAGTCTGAAGCTTTGTTGCTCTTCTGGAACAAAGTCTCTTAGGTCTTACCCAAAAGGAAACAAGAATCATATATGTTTAGTGCTGGAAGGTCAAAGTGAGAGTTCAAATACTTCTTCCCCATTTTCTCCAGTGATGAAATTACAGTATTTTTTCTAATGTCAAGGAGCATTTTTTATATAAAAGTGATATTAGAATCTATGGCAAGGCCCTGTGCTCCTTGATTTTAGGACCTTTTTAAATTTATCTCTGAATTTCTATAACATGGCACACCATCATACCCTTTGCACTCAGTTATTTTTGGATGAATAAAATTAATGAACTATTTCTGCTAACCAAGACAGTTTTTGTTTCTTTACCTGTTAGTTATAGTAATATGGTCCTTGGGCCACTAGCACTGGCAACACCTTGGAATTTTTATAAATACCAAATCATGGCCCCCAATACAAATATAATGTATTAATAAATTATCATTTTATGTAGGTCTTCAGTGATGCTGAGGCTCATGAACACTTGAGAACCAAAGACAGTAGAGTGATGTTCAATCCTGGTTACTCATTAGAACTATCTGAGGAATTTTTAAAACATACCAATACTTGGAATATACCCCAGAACAATAAATTCAAAATATCTGAATAGGGGTCTTTTTGGTATTTTAAAAAGCTCTAAGATATATCGCCTATAGCCATTCCAGTGTGGTGTCTGATCCCACCAGATCTTGGAAGCTAAGCAGGGTTGGACCTGGTTAGTATTTGGTTGGGAGACCACCTGGGAACACCAGATACTGTAGGCTTGAGAGAAGGATCTGACAATCCAGTCCCCCCACTGCCCCGCCCCCCACAAAAAAATCAGCCATTGAAAACCCTATGAATAGCAGGAAGCACTACATTAGTGTTTTCTCTGTTGTACATAGGGGTGCTATGAATCAGACACCCACTGGATGACACCTAACTGCAACAAGATAATATGTGTAGCTAAAGTAGCAAAATATCATTCTCATCCCAAACTCTGTGTGAGTTATGGTGTATGAAATAAACAGCTAGGCCTCACAGGCTATAATGCAAATTTGAATTAATTGCATAGATAGTAGCTACAGTCACCACAATATCAACAGAATTGCTGATTTCACCTCCTTTAATTCCAATTATTTTTCCCAAACCCCGTTCTTCCTGAAATTTCTGTTTTCCTTCCTTTGCAATCTACCACCAATAAACCTGAAATTACAGCCAAATTTGTCTAGCCAGAATCATTTAAGAACTTACAAAGGCATATTCCTAAAAGACTCATAAAAATTTTATTTTATACTCTTTAAAATAATGTCTAAGTTAATCAACAGCCTTTTTAAAATATGAAACTGGCTATAATTAAATATTTTCCCAAATTTCTCTCTCAAATAACATATCCCAAAAGATTTAGTGTATCTTTGAAGATATTCTCATTATGAGATATCAAAAGTTAAAGGGTTTCATTAACTATAAAGATTTGTGTAAATGCAAGATACTGTTACTATTAAATACAAAGTTACTTTCTGGAAGACAGAGAATAATTTTTATTTACTTTGTATCCCAATATTTCAAAAAGCTCCAGGCAATCTGAGTTTAATTAGTTCATTTTTAATAATAATTCATTGATTAATTAATCTTACCGCAAAATTAAATTCAAAAACCTAAAAATTTTGAATTGTTGCCTTTAATAACTGAGTTACACTAAAATAGGCATAGAATCATGTATAAGTATAATGAATATATAAAGTGATCGAATATTTTCAAAAGCTGATGGGAAAATGTCAACAGAAGTAATCATAATTGAAAAAATAAAAAATCACTCAGTAAAAAATGAAAATAAAAATTTGAAAATATAATACTTGTTATTGTCTACTACTCAAATAAATAAAAGTCAAGGGGAGGAGGAAAAAGAGGAGGAGGAAGAAGAGAGAAGGAGTAGAAAGTGATAACAATGACTATGCCCAGTACAGTCTACAATCTAGGCCAAACAGAATTTTATCCAAGAGTTTCCTTGTCAATAGTTCCTCCTTCCCCTAAAAAGAAAACTTATGAGAGGTCCAGCAATTGAAACATTAAAGTGAGGACTATATGCACTTAAATTCTGTTTCTGTTCTGGATTTTTCCATGCGATTTTGAAGAGGTTAAATGATTTATCTGAGACTATTTTATTTTATTATGGAATGAAAAGATGTTCAGTCACATAAATTGTCCTGTTGTATGCTTACTGTATAATAGACACTCAAATAATTTGAGTTTTCTCACTTCTTTTCCCTTGCATATATTCATATAGACAATTAGGCAACATATTAGTTTTGATTTATTTAAGTGTACATTAGTCAACTGTCATTGTTGAGCATAATAAACAACCCAACAAACTTATGGGGGAAGAGGTTTATTAGGAGCTCACAATTAGTGTATCAGTCCATAATGGAAGCATGGTAGGCATAGGCATAGCAGCAGGGTTTGTGGTAGACACCCTCATGGCATGGTAAATCAAGAACAGAGAGAAAGACCTGAACCTCAGGGTGATGAGGAAGAACTCTTCAAGGGCCACCCCAAGTGCCCATAAATAGTTTTTCAGGCTTCCCCTTTTCACACCCTTTTGTCTTATGTGGGAGAGGTTTGGATTCCTTCTGTGCACACAGGGAATTTCTTTTGTCCCAGGGAAAAAGTGGCTGTCTTCAATGTGGCTCATTTCTTCAAAAATTAAGCCTTCCTGTCCCTAACCAGTCCTGTCCACAGTAAACTTAGGCAAACTGTAGTTTTTCCTTCTTTAAACTGCACATTTTTTTCAGGCTGGTGATTTTTGCTCTATTTTTCCATGAGTCTTCCTGAGCAGAGCAATCAGAACCAAGCCATGCCCCCTACATTTGTGGCCCTTTAGATATTTCCTCTACCAAGTTAATTATTTCATAACTTTAAATTCAGCTTCTCTCAAATCTTTAGGGCATGGACAAAATGAAAAAAGTCTCCTTGCTAGAATATAACATGAATTGCTCTAGTCCAATGTCCACTAGAGTCCACACTTTCCTCTAAAATGCTATGAGCCCTATTGGTAACAGGCATCCAATATTCATTACCCTCACCAGAACTGCCTCTCAAGCTCTCCAGGGTTTCTCTTGCCTGTATCTCCACACTTTTCCAAACTTCTATGAACAAGTGCCAAAGGCTTAGGAACCCCATGGTTAGGATTCTGCAGAGTAACAACCCCACTCTGGTTCCATCTTTCTGTATTGTAAATTGTACTTGCTGTAGCAGAAAAACCAACCCAAGCAAACTTATGGCCTGCAGCCGTAGCGCCGTGCATCCAATCCCATCAGATCTAGGAAACTAAGCAGGGCTGAGCCTGGTTAGTACTTGGACGGGAGGCTGCCTGGGAACGCCAGCTGCTGTAGGCTTGGGAGATGGACCAGGCAACCCACTCCCCCAAATTAATCTGCCATTGAAAAGCCTATGAACAGCAGAGAAGCACTGACAATAGTGTTTCGCCTGTTGTATGTAGGGTCTCTGTGAGTCAGATACCTACTTGATGGCACCTAACAACAACAACAACAAGCAAACTTATGGCACAAGAGGCTTACTGGGAGCTCAAAGTTAGTGAATCAGTCCATAATGGTGTCAGGAAAGGCATGGGAGTGGCAGCAACAAGGCCTGTGGATGACAACCTCATGACATGGCAGATCAGGAACACAAAGACCAGAATCTCAGGTCCACTGGGGGAGGGGACATCCGAGGGCCAAATGACGCATCGCTTCTGCAAAGCTAAGACCCACCACCCAAAGTTCCACAACCTCCACAGTCATCACCACTAGCAGGGAACTGAATGTTAAAGCACATGGCCTTCGAGTTACACTGTATATTCAAACAATGACAAAGTGTATTCCAGTTGCCTTATGACACCAAAACTTAGAACACAGGAGCAATCTTTTCTAGAATCTTTCTTCTCCATTACTTCATAAACTTCTGTCCGAATGACTAAGTCTATCTTCTGTGGTCCTTTACTGATTATTTCACACTTGTCTGAAGAGCAGAAGGATGTTTATGAATTGAGATAATGCTCAACCCTACCTTGTTCATTTAATATTTCAGTAATCAGCATTACCATTATCACCTGTTATTTATTGGTAAAGAACTCTGAAAATCTCTCATCTCCCTACCCCTTACTAGAGTGTTGTATTTGCATAAGCACCATAATCCAAAGAAAAGGAACCCCCTTCATATTTCACCAACAACTCCTTTAACCTTCTCAAGAACATTAGTGTTCTGAAATTATTTTACCTGACTTGATGGTTAGTACAAGTAGTCTTAAAAAACTTGTCATGAAGGCTTTTTGCAGGAAAAAAACCAACACCAGGAAAGGCTATTTCCCATTATCAAGGTGGAATGGCTGACATTGTAGATGAGAAAGTGATTTATATAAATGAAAGAACATTCTTAGACCACATAGAAAAACCTTCTGAAGTGACCATCACAGACTTAGTTGTGTCTGCTTGCTATTCCGGATGGGATAAAAAACCAAGTTTCTCTTCCCTAATTCTCAGAAATATTCTAAGTATAAACTACAAGGTATAAGGTTTAGCTCAGTTGGTAAAGCGCTGCTCCACACTCTCTGAGGACCCTGGTTTGATCCCCGGCACTGCAAAAATAGGAGAAGGACGTGGCAGTCCACTCTCGAAACAATCCTGAAAAGAAAGAGCCATAGAAAACCCTATGAGGGTCACTATGAGTTGGATCCAATTCAATAGCACCACCTAAAAACAACTAACAAATAAATACCAAGGTATTCAGTGTTCTTTGAAATGAATAAAACCCTTTCTAAAAAATTCAAAATATCTCATTTTGTTCACAGAATTAGGACTATGTCCTAGTGGAAAGGAATTTACTCTAAGAAGACTTAATTTTATTGTTTGTTTTACTCTCTAATCAATTAGCGGTGCATTTCTCAGTCCCAATTGTTTCATCTATTGAGTGAGAAGATAGGACTATATGATCTCAAACACCTTCTCCAAACTTCAATGTTCTGAAGTTCAGTAATATTCATCAAAATTTGCTCATTTCTTGATACAGCATTTGCTTTGGAAATTCTTAAATCATTGATTAGTATCTCAATATTGAAAACATATCAAAGCTTATCCTCTAGAGTGTTCAAAGCAGTGTCTATGGTTTCACTTATGAAAACACTTCAATAATTACAAGGTTATTGAATCTAACACAAGCTTGTGCTCAGATATTATCCATAACACCGAAAAGGAAATGAAAGTAATGGTCCAATGGACTGGAATGCATTATGTTCAGCCTGAAGAAGGATTTACATATCCATGTCATGTGGAAGGATAAGAAGAGAAATCAACTTCCTCCCTCTCTAGCTCACTGAAAAGCTGAACAAATGCCATTATTTAATACTTAATGAATCCTTACAGGTAGATTGCAAAAGCCAAAATATAATTAGCAAGGTGAACACAGAAAAAAACTCTGGGTGCTGAGTAAAGCATAGAGTACTACTCAGGAGGAATGAAAAGGCTCAAATATATTAAACGTATGGATTCTGTAGAGCATTTTCTTTGAGGTAGCAGAAGCTCTGGAGTTCCTTCTTGGAAGGTTTCTTTTTTACAGCAGGATCCTTAAGAGAAAGGAGGAAAAGTACTTTTTTTTTTCTGGGAAAAACATTAAAAGGAGATAATGGCTGTATAGTAAAGAGCCCATAAATACAGAAAGGGAATTTTTGCTAAGATAAAACAACTCCTGTCTTCAGTCTTGCAGCTGTTTGAGTTTGGGAGAAGAGAAATGGGAAGGACAGATTGCTCACAGAATTCTCATATCATTCTTAAGAAATTCATGGTTTAAGAACATGGAAACTGCATGAAGAATATCTTAGGGCTGAAAAGGTGGCTTATACTTCAGGCCACATCTAGGGATAAAGTAGACCATGTATAGAGGAAAGAGAGTAAGGCAAAAAGGAAGAAACATGTAAGTAGGGAGGAAAAGTGACATTGTACAATAATGCAGAAACTAATTATGTATGCTTAGGCTAATGGGCATAAATAAAGGTAATTATGAAAAGATATATAATATTACTGAAAATTTAACTAAATTATTTGAATTTTGAAATGCAATTAACAGTCATCTCACTTTCCATGAATGTGTTCCTTTGATATTCCAAAACTTATTTTTCTTGTAATAAGGTTAATATTTGTAGAAACACTGGCAAATTGAAACATAGCATTTGGGATTTCCTTTGCCTTATTAATGTCTCTCATTTCTCTCTCAATTTCTTAGTTGCCTTCATACCAAGCTGATGTAAAGAATGACCCAGAAATTTCACAACTT
>VMDO01032701.1:0-18924 GCA_007922755.1 Pedetes capensis | reverse complement strand
AGTCAGACGCTCACTCTAATTATGTAAATGAGGAAAGTGTTTTTTGAGCTGGGGTATCCCCTGCACCTGGGAAGGCATCCTATTAGGTTAAGGATTAAGCCAAATGGCTTCTGAGGGCCTTTCCCAGCAGTGAGGTTTTGATTGAAATTCTACGGAGCTTTTTTCTATATTGTTTCTAGTCTTTACATCCTGTGCATGTGTGTATTACAAAAATGGAATTATACTGAATATATAGATTTATATCCTTTTTCTGCCTTGTATAATGCAGCCCCTGTTTTCCTGAATAATTGAATGTTATTCTAAATACACTTTTTCTTTTTGTTGCTAAGTGCGGAACCCAAAGCCTTGCACCTGCTAAGCACACATCCTACAACTGAGCTACACTCCCACCCTCAAAACATCATTTTATGCCTTGTTGTGTTTAGTGGTAAGGACTGAACCCAGGCCCTTAGCATTTGATAAGTAAGCACTCTGTCACTGAGATAAATCCCCAACCCCTCAAACATTATTTTAAATGTTTTATTCCATTATTGTTGTTGTGGTTAGATGCTGTTGAGCAGAATCTGACTCATAGCAACCCTATGTAAAACAGAATGAAATACTCCCCCATTCTGTGCCAGGTACATGATCTCTTTTATGTTTAAGCACATTGTTGCAGAAACTGTGTTAATCCATCTAGTTGAGCGTCTTCTTTTTTGTCCTTAACCTGCCACTCTGCCAAACATACGTCCTTGCCAGGGATGGGTCCCTCCTGACAACATGTCCAAAATAAGGGAGACATAGTCTAGCCATCCTTGCTTCCAAGAAACATTTTGATTGCACTTCTTCTAGGACAGATCTATTGGTTCTTTGGCAGTCTGTGGTACATTCAGTATTTGTCTCAAGCACCATAATTCAAAAGCATCAATTCTTCTCCTGTCTCCCTTATTCAATGTCCAGGTTTCAAAACCATATGATGTGACTGAGAATACCATGGCATGAGTTAGGCACACCTTCATCTTCAATGTGACATCTTATTTTTCAGCACTTTAATGCAACAGCTTTTCCCAGTGCAATGCATCTTTTGATTTCTTGACTACTGCTTCCATCAGTTTTGATTATAGAACCAAGTAAAGCAAAATCTTGGACAACCTCAATCTTTTTTCCATTTATCCATTACAAGTTGCACCTAAGGTTTCATTTTTTATAACATTGTAATGTTGAAATGGAGAAACTTGGGTATTTATTTTTGTGCTCATCTCTGATAACTTTCTGTGTGTGTGTGTGTGTGTGTGTGTGTGTGTGTGTGTGTGTGTGTGTGTGTCTGTGTGTGTGGTTTTATGGTGTTGGGGATCAAACCCAAGGTCTCACACATGCTAGGCAAGTGCTCTACCACTGAGCCACACTCCCAGCCCTCTGATAATTTTCTTGAGCAAAAGTATTCCAAAGAACTATGCCATAGAAGGAAAGGTGACCAAACTGATGCTTAAAAAGTCTATAACTCAGCTACAAATCATCTCAATTAATGAAACTGGACCAACATCATGGATCAACATCAACAAATTTCTGTTATCCTCCAGCACTTGAGTAAAGAACCAAACCTGTATCCCAAACAAAAATCGTGTCTAAAGGAAGATAACATCATCTTGGTTCTCAATTACTTCTATAAAAGGTTTGGTGAAATATAAACAATTATGTGTTATCACAATTTTGCACACAATACAAAACAAAAACAAAAAACAGGTATACAGGGCAATGTGAGCACATGAATGAAAACCACTAGAAATAAAAGACTACAGAAACAGATGGATAGGTCAGGTGCTATGGCCCACACCTATGATCCCAACAACTCAGGAAGCTGAGGCAGGAGGATTGTGATTTTGAGGCCAGAGGCAACCTGTGCAATTTAGTGAGAACTTGTTTCAAAATAAAAAATATAAAAGGTTCTGGGAGTGCAATACAGTGGTAGAGTATTTGCCTAGTATGTACAAGGCTGTGGGTTCAACTTTCAGTACTGACAAAGAGAAAGAAAAAAGACAGATGAGAGAAATGGTAGCAAATATTGAAGTGATCAGATGCAGATTTAAAAATAATTATGTTAACTCTGTTCATGAAGATGGCAAATAGAAACCGAATATTTTGTTATTGTTGTTGTTGTTAGGTGCCGTCGAGTCGGTATCCGACTCATAGTGACCCTCACAGGGTTTTCAATGGCTGGCTGTTTTGGGATTGCCTTGGGAGTGGATTGCTAGGTCCTTCTCCCATTTTTACGGTGCTGGGAATTGAACTCTGGACCTCAGAGACTGCAGCGCAGCGCTCTACCAACTGAGCTAAATCCCAGGCCACAGGGCAGAGGATAAAAATGTGTAATAAGAACAAAATGGAAATTCTGGAACCAAAACCAAAATAACAAACTGGGAACTCCATGAGTATTTACAAAATTACATTAGACATAGATAAGAGATTTAATAAAAGGGCAGAAAAACATCTAGAATAAAACACAAGACAACAAAAAGATGAAGAATAAAGAATTAGCGGATGCAGTGGAAAGATTTAACTCATGTATAACTGGAGTCCCCCTGCATGTCTGTCAGTTTGCCGTAATGTGGGGGCTTGCCTGTTGCCATGAGGCTAAAAGCTATGCTACCGGGATCTCAGATACCAGTACAGTCACCCATGGTGGACAGGTTTCAGGTGAGCTTTCAGACTAAGACAGACTATGGAGTAAGAGCTGGCGAACCACTCCAGAAACAACTAGCTATTGAAAACCCCATGAATAGCAAAGAAATACTGTCAGATACAGTGCCTGAAAATGGGCCCCCCAGGTTGGAAGGCATGCAAAAGACTACTTGAGAAGGGTTACCTTCTCAAAGTAGAGTCTACCTTGATGACGGAAATGGAGTAAAGCCTCAGGGACCTCCATTTGCTGATGTGGCACAACTCAAAATGAGGAGAAGCAACTGTAAACATCTGTCAATAATTGGAACATGGAATGTACATAATATGAATCTAGGAAAATTAGAAATCATTAAAAGAGAAATGGAGCACATAAACATTGACATTCTAGGCATCAGTGAACTAAAATGGCCTGGCATGGGCCATTTTGAATCAGATAATCATATGGTCTGCTATGCTGAGAATGACAAATTAAAGAGAATGGGTTGCATTCATTATCAAAAAAGACATCTCAAGATCTGTCCTGAAATACAATACTCTCATTGATAGGATAATATCCATACGCCTACAAGGAAGGCCAGTTAATATGATTATTATTCAAATTTATGCATCCACCACTAAGGCCACAAATGAAGATAGAGAAGATTTCTATCAGCTTCTGCAATCTGAAATAGAGCAAACATGCAATCAGGATGTACTGATAATTACTGGTGACTGGAATGCAAAAGTTGGAAACAAAGAAGGCTCAACAGTTGGAAAATATGGTGTTGGTGACAGAAACGATGCTGGAGATCACATGATAGAATTTTGTCAGATCAATAATCTTTTCATAGCAAATACATTTTTTCACCAACATAAATGGCGACTACACACATGAACTTCACCAGATGGAACATTCAGGAACAAAATTGATTTCATTTGTGGAAAGAAACGATGGAAAAGCTCCATATCAAGTGTTAGAACAAGACCAGGTGCTGAATGTGGATCAGACAATCAACTTCTCATATGCAAGTTCAAACAGAAACTGAAGAAAATTAGAACAAGTGTATGAGTATGACTTTGAGTATATCCCACCTGAGCTCAGAGACCACCTCAAGAACAGGTTTAGTGCATTAGACACAAATAATAGAAGACCCTACGAGTTATGGCATGACATCAAAGATATCATTCAAGAAGAAAGCAAAAGGTTATTAAAAAGACAAGAAAAAAAGAAAAGACCAAATTACATGTCAAAAGAGACTCTGAAACTTGCCCTTGAATGTCGAGCTGCTAAAATAAAAGGAAGACATGATGAAGTTAAGGAACTAAACAGAAGATTTCAGAAGGCAGCTCGAGAAGACAAAAACAAATATTATAATGCCATGTGCACAGAGCTGGAGACAGAAAACCAAAAGGGAAGAACGTGCTCTGTGTTTTTCAAGCTTAAGGAAGCAAAAAAAAATTTCAAGCCTCAAGTAACAATACTGAAAGATTCTACAGGGAAAATATTAAATGGTGCAGGAAATATGAAAAGAAGATAGAAGAAATACACATAGTCACTATACAAAAAAGAATTGGTAGATGACCAACCATTTCAAAAGGTTGCATATGAAGAGGAACCAATGGTATTGAAGGACAAAGGGGAAGCTGCCTTGAAGGAATTGGCGAAATACAAGTCTCCAGGAATTGATGGGATACCAATAGAGATGTTTCAACAAACAGATGCAGCAGTGGAGGTGCCAACTTGTTTATGCCAACAGATTTGGAAAACAGTTACCTGGCCAACTGACTGGAAGAGATCCATATTTATGTCCCAAAAAATGGGATCCAATTGAATGTGGAAACTATTGAACAATAAAATATCATTAATATCATATGCAAGCAAAATTTTACTAAAGATCATTCAAAAACAACTGCAGCAGTATATAGACAGGGAACTACCAAAAAATCAAGCCAGGTTCAGAAAAGGGGGGAACCAGGAACATCATTACTGATTAACCAAAAGCAGAGAATATCAGAAAGATGTCTATCTATGTTTTATTGACTATGCAAAGGCATTTGACTGTGTGGATCATAACAAATTATAGATAACCCTTTGAAAATTGGGGATACCAGAGCACCTAACTGTACTCATGAGGAATCTGTACATGAACCAGGAGGCAGTTGTTGAAATAGAACAAGGAAACACTACCAGGTTAAAATTGAGAAAGGCGTGCATCAGGGCTGTATACTTTCACCACATCTTTTCAATTTATGCTGAGCAAATAATCCGAGAAGCTGGACTTTATGAGGAAGAATGTGGCATCAGGATTGGAGGAAGACTGATTAACAACCTGCATTATGCAGATGCACAACTCTGCTTGCTAAAAGTGAAGAGTATTTAAAATATTTACTGATGAAAATCAAAGAACATAGCCTTCATATGGATTGTGACTAAACAGCAACAAACAAAAATCCTTACAACTGGGTCAGTATTCAACTTCACAATAAATGGAGAAAAGATTGAGGTTGTCCATGATTTTGCTTTACTTGATTCTACAATCAAACCCCACAGAAGCAATAGTCAAGAAATCAAAAGATGCATTGCTTTGGGAAAAGCTGTGGTAAAAGGTCTTTTTAAAGTATTGAAAAGTAATGATGTCACATTAAAGGCGAAGGTGCACCTGACTCATGCCATGGTATTTTCAGTCATATCATGTGGCTGTGAAAGCTAGACATTTAATAAGGGAGACAGGAGAAGAATTCATGTTTTTACATTATGGTGCTGGAGACAAATCTTGAATATACCATGGACTGCCAAAAGAACCAACAGATCTGTCCTAGAGGAAGCGCAACCAGAGTACTCCTTGGAAGCAAGGATGGCTAGACTGCATCTTACATATTTCGGGCATGTAGTCAGGTGGGACCAATCCCTGGAAAAAGACATCATGTTTGGGAGAGGTCAATGAAAAAAAGGAAAACCCTCCACCAGATGGATTGACACAGTGTCTGCAACAATGGACTTAAACATAAATAATAGTGTATGCCTGGCACAGAATGGGGGAGTGTTTCATTCCTCTGTACATAGGGTTGCTATGAGTCAGACTAGACTAGACAGCACCTAACAACAAACAACTGGAGTCATAAAAGAAGAGAAGGGAATGGGACAAAAGAACTTTTCAGAACATATAAAAGACATCAAATTCTATATGCAATTGCCTATACACTCTAAGCAGGACAAATAAAAAGAAATCCACACCTGAGCACATTAGAATAAAACTGCTGAAAACCAAAGACAAAGCAAAAATCTTAAAAACAATCAGAGGAAAAAAGTAAGACGTTACCTACAGGCAGTACCAATTAGATGGGTAGTTCTCAACAGAAACCCACAATCATCTGTCCCGTTATAGAATACAATGAGCAGACCAAAAACTTAAACAAGAAAAATATGGATGTTCTGAACCACAATTAGGAATGATGATTTAATGGATGATTTAATATAGAACACTGGACCTACAACTGTATAACTATATTCCCTTCAAGTGCTGCAAACATTTGCAAAACTTGCCATATGATGGTTCTTTACATATACCAAAAAAATATAAATCATCAAAGTATCTTTGCAGAGTCTGCAGCCATAGCACCCTGGCATCCAATCTTGCCTGATCTCAGAAGCTGAGCAGGGTCAGCCTGGTTAGTCCTTAGATGGGAGACCACCTGGGAATACCAGGTGCTACAGCCTTAGGAGAAGGACCTGGCAACCCACACGCAAGATAATCCACTAATGAAAACCTTATGAATGGCAGAGAAGCACAAACAATAGTCACCTATTGTCACTATGAGTCGGACACTAACTCGATGGCACATAACAACAACATTGTTTAGAGGATTTAAGGAACATTTTGGTAAATGAAATCATAAGGTGCTTCATTCTACAGGTTTACCAATAAAAACAGTGCTAATAAGATGGTTGGGTCAAAATAGTCAAAGGAATCCTTACTTTACACAGGTTATAAGTCAAGGCATAAGTTTTGACTGTAACTAATGGTTCCTCATCTTGTCCATAAGATTTTTCAGAAAAGAGATTAGAGTCCTTTACAAGCAATTTGGTTTCAGTCAGCCAGGTTCTGGGGGTGAGGGGCTCCTTGCCCTTCCCATGTTCTCTTAATTTTTCCTGACTTTCTATCCTGCTCAGGGCTATGATTCTCCTTGTAACAGGGCAACTTTGGCAGGAAAGCTGTCCTTGGCAGCAATCTTGGGGAAATTGCCCTTGGCAAAAAGTTACTCTTCCCTTTGGCCTGCCCATCCTTAGTCCTTTTGCATCCCCCTCCCTTTTATCTGGCAAACTAAATTTTAAACAGAAGCCCCACCCAAATGGTTAAAATGTGAACTGCTAAATCAGAGCTAAAAACCCATGAAAAAAGGTTGGGTTAAGGTTCCTGTATGGATTCAATATGTTAAAATTTAGAGCATTTGGTTCGGGTTCAGGTTTAAATCCTATGTGTACATAGTGGGGCTTCAAACCACTCTCGAACCTGAACCCTAAACCCATTCCGGTTCAAGTACTTAAAAACAATTTTTTCCTGAGTTCAAACCCAGTGAAAAAGTTGAATTTGTGTTCAGCTCTTAATGTTTTATTGTTGTTTTGTTGGCTTTTATTTTTGCTTTGCATCATTAGCTATTTGAAGATTGAAAAAAACATTGAAAAAATGTTGTTCACAGGGTTAAAATTTTAAATCTGACCCTGAACGGAACCCGAACCCTCTAACTTTTAACATACTGAACACTTTAACATACTGAACCCAAACCTGAGCCCAATTCTTCACAGTTTTGAAACCTTGCATCCAAACCTGAGCCCAATTTTTCAGTTTTGAAGCCCTGTGCTAAATCTTTTAGCTTTACAGAACCCAGGATTTCTGATGACCTTTGTGATACCCCTCCTTAGTCTTTAGTTTTGTGAATATGTCTGCCTAATAAGCACCACAAGAACCGTCTGCGGGAGGTCAAGGTCCACTGCCAAATTCCAAAGAACAAAGAGACAGACTTGGATAACAAAGATTCTGCTCAGCACTCAGCCTTCCTGCCCTGCTCTGCCAGCCCCATAAGATGGAGATTTAATGTTGAGCCTTTCCATCTTCTCAAGATTTCCAGTCCTTGAATAAATCTGATTCCTTCCTAACAACCTTGTCTCCCAAATATTTGCCTTTCAGCGGCGGGCAGCCCAACCCTAATTCCAGTAACATCCTCAAAATGGATTTTTGATTAACTAAAGATGAACTAAAGATTAACAACCTGCCTTATGCAGATGACACAACTCTGCTTGCTGAAAGTGAAGAGGATTTGAAACACTTACTGATGAAGATTAAAGAACACAGCCTTCAGTATGGATTACAACTCAATGTCAACAAAACAAAAATCCTTACAACTGGCTCAGTAGGCAACCTCATGATAAATGGAGAAAAGATTGAGGTTGTCCAGGATTTTGCTTTACTTTGATTCTACAATCAGCACCCACGGAAGCAGCAGCCAAAAAATCCAAAAGAAGCATTGCATTGGGAAAAGTTGTTGCAAACGACCTCTTTAAAGTGCTGAGATGTCACCTTGAAGACAAAGGTGCATCTGACTCACTTTCACATCATATGATTGTGAAAGCTGGACATTGAATGAGGGAGAAGAATTGATGTTTTTGCATTGCTGGAGACAAATATTGAATATACCACAGGCTATCAAAAGAACCAACAGATCTGTCCTAGAGGAAGTGCAACCGGAGTGCTCCTTGGAAGCTAGGATGGCTAGACTGCATTTGACATATTTTGTACATGTTGTCAGGAGGGACCAATCCCTGGAGAAGGACATCATGTTTGGGAGAGTGGCAGGTCAACAGAAAAAAAAGGAAGGCCCTCAACTGGATGGAGTGACTCAGTGCCTGCAACAGTGGGCTTAAACATACAAAAAGATCATGTGCAAGGCACAGTGTCAAGCGTGTTTTGTTCTCTTGTACATAGGGCCACTATGAGTCAGACCTGACTTGAGGACACCTGACAACAATGAAAGCCATTGTCCCCCAAATACCAGCAAAATCCAGTCTGTATGAAATTCTACAGGTGACCTAGTTCCTTCAACCAATAAATTATGAAAAGTGAAATAAAATAGTAGGATGATTAAGTAAGCCAAAAAGATGTATCAATCCCAATTTTTGGACCTTACTTGGATATTGTTTCAAACAGATAAACTGTTAGGAAAATTTTAACAACCAAAAAATTTAAAACTGACATTTGGGGGGAAAAAAAAAAGGCCCCAAGTTCAAGGTCAGAGATAGACAAGTGGGAGTGGGGCTATCAGAATCACAAGTTAGTAGTCTACAACACAAGCCAGGCACAGTGGTGCAAACCTGTAAGACTCAGGAAATGGAGGCAGAAGGATCACAAGTTCAAGATCAGAGGCAACCTGTGTAATTTAGCAAGACCCTGTCTCAAAAAGTAAAAAAATGCACTGAGGATGCAGCTCAGTGGTGGTACAGTACTTGCAGAGCATGCAGGTGTGAGGCCCTGGGTTCAACCCCCAGTACGGGGGGGGGGAGGGGGGCAGAGTCTTCAACACGAAAGACTTTTCTTAGATGTTGGCCATACCAGGCTACAAAAAATGGTGGGTTTCAACCTTTAGCATAGGAAAACTTTGCCCTCTCCTTGTCTTTTTTTCAAGTGAATTCTTACTAGTCCCCACAGATAAAGCTGGAGGCTGTGAGGGTCTTGGATCCTCACCTTCTTGGTTACGCCCACTCCAACAACTACCATGTTATCTGGAAGATGCAGGGAGCGCCGTTAGGAAGGTTGAGAGCACAGGTCTGGAAACTGGCAGCAAAACCTCAGTCCTTGTCTTCAGCATATAAAAGAATTTATACCCCAAACAAAAGTTCCAGTAGAGAGTATTGGATAGGTTTATTAAAGATAATACATCTTTAAGGAATAATACAGGGAAATTGAGGCAACTGAAGAAACTTAGGTAGACCTGCAAAGGAAGTTGGAAAAACCTGTGTTCCCTGGGTGACTCTGAATAAGGATGTCTATGGTATTTTCGCCTGCAGGTGCAGCCCTGTGGCATCCAATCCCGTCAGATCTCCGTCAGATCTTGGAAGCTAAGCAGGGTTGGGCCTGGTTAGTCCTTGGATGGGAGACCGCCTGGGAACACCAGATACTGCAGGCTTGGGAGAAGGACCTGGCAACCCACTCCCAAAAATCAGTCTGCCATTGAAAACCCTATGAACAGCAGAGAAGCCCTGACAGTAGTGTTTCGCCTGTTGTATGTAGGGTCGCTATGAGTCAGATACCCACTCAATGGCACCTAACAACAACAACAACAATGATATTTTCAGTCACATCATATGGTTGTGAAAGCTGGACATTGAACAAGGGAGACAGGAGAAGAATTGATGCTTTTGAACTATGGTGCTGGAGATGTCTATTGAATATACCATAGACTGCCAAAAGAACCAACAGATCTGTCCTAGAAGTACACCCAGAGTGCTCCTTGGAAGCAAGGATGCCTAGACTGCATCTTACATATTTCAGACATGTAGTCAGGAGACACCAATCCCTGGAAAAAGGCATCATGTTTGGGAGAGTGGCAGGTCAGTGAAAAAAAGGAAAACCTCCACCAGATGGATTGACACAGTGTCTGCAACAATGGGCTTAAGCATAAATAATCTTGTGCACCTGGCACAGAATTGGGAAGTATTTCGATCTGCTGTACATAGGGTCGTTATGAGTTGGACTGACTCGATGACACCTCACAAAAACAACATTCCCCAAGATGCCAGAGAACAGGAGAGCTAAGCAGGCTTTTAGAAGAAAAGGTGCCTTGGATAGATAGAGAATGTGGTGGGCCCCAAAGAGGGCCATGCATGTGGTCTGTGGAGAGAGAAGAGCAGAGGAGCAAAGAGAAAGACAGAGGATGAGAGAGGAAAGGGAAAGAGATTGAATAATACTAAAGGGAATGCATGCCCAAACTAGGGAACGCCCAGGGTGACATCAGCCCAGAGCACCCACCTATGAGCACACAGTGTGCAGTGGACCTAGGGTCTTTGTTTTGCAAATGGCTCAAGGCTTCGGTAGGGTGAGGAATCCATCTGAAAATGTCCTTCCAGTGTCCTCAGAGGGGCATGTGGCTTCCTCATCAGGGCAGAAGAGCAAAGGCCATTTGCAGCCCCCTTCTTCTATATCACCTGCTAGTTCTTAAGCTAAGCTAACAACCATAGAGCCTGCCACAGACAGTACTAGCCTAAATTTTATTTAAAATATGTGTTACCAGTTGGGCATGGTGGGTCACACCTGTAATCCCAGTGACTCAGAAGGCAGAAGTAGGATGATTGTGAGTTCAAGGCCAGAGGCAGCCTGTGCAATTTACCAGAACCCTGACTCAAAATATAAAATTTTTAAAAATGGGCTGGGGGTGCAGCCCAGTGAAGGAGCATTTTCAAAGTGTGCGCCAGGTCCTTGGTTCAACCCCTAAGAAAAGAAGGAAGGAAGGAAAGAAAGAAGAAAGAGAGAGAGAGAGTAACCAAACACTTATCTCAACCATTTATAAAAAAAATTGAAAAAGCAGAATGTCTAGCATTTGAGCAATGTAACTTCCTGGTACACTCTCCAAGGTAAATCTGATACAAAATATAATAAAGAGTTACTGGGTGAGCTAACTAGCTCCACCGGGCTTAGTTATAAACCTGTTGAAAACAGCTAATTCTCATGATGCTTTTGTAAGAGTTGCCTTGTAGCCCTTTCTTGGAGGATTAATGAGAAATCAGTGGCCAGTCAAATGCTTCCTATTTTAAGATAAGGAAGTACTTTCATCTGTTGATAAGAGAACTATTTGCCTTTTAATCATCCTACAAACAGCTAACCTCAAAACAAATAACAATGATAAAAAGAAAGGGAGAGACACACCAGTAAGAATGACCAAGATTAACAAAACAAACAACAAATGCTGGTGAGGAATCCTTTTACATTGCTGGTAAGACTGTAAATTAGTTTAGGCACTATAGAAATTAATATGGAAGTACCTTAATAAACTGAAAATAGAACTACCATTTGATCCAGTTATACTACTTCTGGGAATATACCCAAAGGAAGATAAGTCATCATACCACAGTGACATCTGCATTTCTATGTTTAATGCATCTTTCTTCACAATTGCAAGGGTATGGAATCAATCCAGGTGTCCATCAACAGAGGATTGGATTAAAAATTGGGGTACATATACAAAATGGAATATTATTCAGTAATAAAGAAGAATGAAATTTTGTGATTTTCAGCAAAATGGATGGAACTGGAGAGCATCATTTTAAGCCAAACAATCCAGTCTCAAAAAGAGAGTTACTGCATGTTCCCTCTCATATGAGGGAGATAAATCTACCTTAAAGGAAAAAAATTATACATACATACATACATACATACATATATATATATGAATGTATAATCATACTTATCTAAGATTTGAAAATACAAGTGGACTTCATATGAGGGAGAAAAGATGAATGGAAGGGAGTGGGTGATGGGGAATGGGGAAGGGAGTAGGGGCACAACATAGAGGGGTAAAGAGGGAGAGAAAAAATGCAAAACACAGGATATAATGCTATGAAAATACAGAAAAAAATCATGATATAACCCATGGTCACTTACGGCTGTCATTACACATTAATTAAAATTTTTCCTTTTTTTTTCTTTTTATTTAATTCTGTAAAATGTTTAACAGAATGGAAGTATAAGCAATCCTGATTTGATAGGTACATAATGGAACAACTGAATTATCATTCTGTATCCCATCACTACATATATACATCCCACTAATATGTATAATTAAAATACCAATAAAAAGAACAATAAAAAGGGAGAGGGATAAAATAGTATCTGTACTAGTTACCTTGTCACTGCTATGGCAGAGAAACTGACCAAAGCCATCTTATGGCAGGAAAATATTAGAGGCTCACAGTTAGTGGATCCATCCATAATGGTGGTAGGCAGGTGTGGTGGTAGCGAGGCCTGTGGAATATGACTTTACAGCATGGTGGATCAAGACCAGAGAGAAACTAGGGCCACAAGTCAGTGTAAAAACCTCCAAAGGCCCACCCCTGCCCCTAGTGACTCATTTCCACAAAGCTAGATTCTGTCTCCCAAAATTTCCACAGCCTCCACAAACAGCACCGCCAGGTGGGGTCTGAACGTGAAAGCCCATGGCCTTTGGGGGACATTTTAGATTCAAACTGTGAAGTTATACTTCCCCTCCATATCCACTGCTTGGCATATTTGGTAGGACGCTATCAATTTAGATTGTGGCTACTATTAAAACTATCACCACAAAAACCCACGGCAAAATCATATAATTTTTTTTTATTTTGTTTTACTTCATTCATTTAGTAGTACTGGGGGGTTGAACCTAAAGCCTTGCACATGCTAGGCAAATGCTCTACCACTGAGCTGCACTCCCAACTCTGTTTTTATTTATTTTGAGATAGGGTCTCACTAAGTTGTGCAGGCTGCCTCTAACCTCAAACTCATGATCCTCCTGCCTCAGCCTCCCAAGCTGCTGAGATTACATTTGGGTACCATGGCACCCAAGTTAAGGCAAGTTCAGATAAAATCTTCATATATCTCCGACTCTCAATATTTTGGAGGGACATGCTCTGCTCACATCAAATGTACTAAAATGCACTCAATCCTATACTATCATTTCTGTTTAAACATTTGAAATGAATTGCTTAACTTGCTTTTGTAATAATACCATTACCCAGTTTTTTACTACTTTTGTTGTCAAATCTGAGAACATTTTTGTCAGGTCTCAAATATTTTGGGCACCCTTGAAATTCTTGTAGATTTCACACACGGCTGTTATCTCTGGCTCTTCCTGGTTCAACCAATGCTGGCTTCCAACATTCCCTGTGGGGTTTACTGGGAGGAAAACATTGAGGGGTATGTTTATTCTATGGGGGGGGGCATATGAGAAAATTCCTCTCTGGGTTTGGTATTGCCAGGTGGAAAAATTATGACAATTTGGCTGTGGGTGGGGGCACACACCTGCAATCCCAGCACTCAGGAGGCTGAGGTAGGAGGATAATGAGATTAAGGCCAGTTTGGATTAGCTCAGTTGGTAGAGCGCTGCACTGCAGTCTCTGAGGTCCCAAGTTCAATTCCCAGCACCGCACAAATGGGAGAAGGACCTGGCAATCCACTCCCAAGGCAATCCCGAAACAGTCTGCCATTGAAAACCCTATGAGGGTCGCTATGAGTTGGATACCGACTCGACGGCACCTGACAACAACAGCAAGATCTTGTATCAAAAGAATTATAATTTAAGACCTTAATTGATTTCATTTTTACTTATTTTTATTTTTTGTTTTTTATTCTAGAATGGAGCAACATTGTATTTCAAAGAACAGAGTAAGTATTCAAATGGGCTAAGTGGAAGAGTTGGTTTTATACACAGGAAAGGCTGTATAAAGCAAATATAAAGAGTATTTCCTTCCTTCATTCCTTCCTTCTCTCTCTCTCTCTCTCTCTCTCTCTCTCTCTCTCTCCTTTCTTTGTCTTGACAAGTTCTTGCTAAATATCACAGGCTGGACTTGAACATGCATAGATTGGTTATTTCAAAGTTGTTGTTGTTAGGTGCCGTCGAGTCGGTATCCGACTCATAGCGACCCTCATAGGGTTTTCAATGTCTGTTTCAGGATTGCCTTGGGAGTGGATTGCCAGGTCCTTCTCCCATTTTTGTGGTGCATGGGAATTGAACTCGGGACCTCAGAGACTGCAACGCAGAGCTCTACTAACTGAGCTAAATCCCAGCCCCAATTTAGTTTCCTTGTAAGGTAGGGACAAGGAGACAGAACAACAGAAAACTAACTGATTAGTTAATATCACGTTTTTGTTTTGTTTTGTTTTTGGTTAGGATTAAAGCAAAGAGAATGTGATTATTGTGCCGATTAAAATAGGCCTGTTTGGGAAATTTGGCTATTCTCTCCCCCTTGATTTCTTGGGAAGTAAACAGCTTAGTTTGGTAGCATGGAACTTAAGTACAGGTGATCCCAATTTGACTCTTGGTCTGGTCTGTTGGGGCCCAGTGCAGGACGCTGGTCCAAAATAATGGCCTCCTGTCATGATGCATTCAACAGTACCAAGAGCAGTCTTGCTGCTGGTGCCATGGCACACACCTGTAATCCCAGCTGCTGGGAGGCTGAGGCAGGAGGATTGAGAGTTTGAGGTCAGAGGCAGCCTGCACAACTTAGCAAGACCTTGTCTCAAAATAAATAATAAAAAAGGGGCTGGGGTGCAGTCAGTGGTAGAGTGTTTGCCTTGCATGTGCCAGACCCCGGGTTCAACCTCCCAATACTGCAAACAAATAGAAACAACAGAAGCACAGCTGTGCTTTATCTTCCGAGTCCATGAATTACAAACAGCTGCTCTTCACTCAGCTACCAGAAAGCTTAGGAAACACGGATGGCATTTTGTACTTTAAACTGGTTCAAGGACTCCTCTTCTATCCTAAATTTCTCTTTGCTTCATTTTTTCTCATTTACTTCCAACTTATATTACCTACATCAATTAATTGTAGGTAAGCTTGCTTAAACCCTTTGTGGGTCACAGTTGTTGTTAGGTGCCGTCGAGTCGGTATCCGACTCCTAGCGACCTTCTGTACAACAGGGGAAACACTATTGTCAGTGCTTCTTTGCTGTTCATAGGGTTTTCAATGGCAGATTGATTTTTGGGAGGGGGTTGCCAGGGTCCTTCTCCCAAGCCTACAGCACCTGGTGTTCCCAGGCGGTCTCCCATCCAGGTACTAACCAGGCCCGACCCTGCTTAGCTTCGGAGATCTGATGGAATCGGATTCCACAGGGCTACGGCTGCAGGCGTGGGTCACAGTAGGATATAATAAAATCAATACATAACCAGCATTATTATTCCCTTAAAAACCCTTGTCTCCATTTCTCTGGGATTTCCTATTTATGATAAGCTTTCTATAATTAACACCAAGTATTTTACCGTCTGCCATCACGCCACTTATTAAAACAGGTGCTATTGTCCTCTTACTTTGCAGATAAGAAAACTGAGGTTTGGATGGATCGAGTAACTTACCCAGGACCACCCAGCCAAGAGGAGGCTGGGCTGGAGTTTGATCTCAGGAAGGTCCTCTCCCTATCACCTTTCTGGATTCCTTTTCTGGAATCTTCTGTGGATTTGGGTTTTCGTTGTTGTTTGTTTGGGGGGTTTTGATTTTGTTTGTTTTTCTGAAACAGGGTCTTGTTATGTAGCCCAGGCTGGCCTCAAACTTTTGATCCTCCTGCCTCAGCCTCCCAAGTGCTGGGATTCCAGGCATGCACCCCCAGGCTTTGGATTTGGTCTTGATTCTGTTCCCTTCTCCATCCTTAGCCTAACTTCTTCTTTCAGGGCCCTTGTGATCTCTGGCAGGACATTTGCAACAGTTTCTTGGGTGAACTCCCTAAGAACTAGTCTGAAATACAAACGCGTCTCCAGCTGTGAGTTCTTGTCAGATGGTGCCCCAGTGATGATAAGGCCTGACTTCCTCTGTCAGGCACTCAGGACCATTGACAATCTATTCTCAGTCTAACTGGACAAACTGTGACCCCATCCCGTGCTCCCAGGATAATAAATCACTCCAAGACAAGGGGCGTATGTTCATGCCTCAAGGGGCCCTGCACATACTTTTCCCCTCTGCGGCTTGTGAACTACCCAGCTTCTACGTTTTGGATCAAAAACATCGTCTCCATGGTGAGATGCTCTCTGAACCCCCTGGTCCCCAATCCTCCATGATTTCCCTGTTCTCTGCTGAGACCCCTTCCACACACTCATTTCATGGGATTTTCATTATTTTTTTGCTCACCTCATCCTCGCTGGACCATGAGCTCTCAGAGAACAAGGTCTGTGTCTCACTCACCACACAGTCCCCCTCACCAAGGTGCCAGCATGCTGTGCCCACTTGGCCATCGGTGAATGGTCAGCCAGAGGCCAGCTCACACTCCACTCTTGTGCACAACCTGAAGATTATCTTTCCTAAAGCAGGCCTGCCCCATCCCCAATTCCTACGACATAGGGCCACCTCTGATTATTACCTTTGGGAAAATTAAAAGAAAATGTCCCTCTGGGCTGCCATACTACAATAGAACCACCGTACACATGGCTTACACTTCCTTCCATAGAGCTCTTTTTAAAATTTAATAAGCAATCTTTGGTTGGTAGGTGCCGTCAAGTTGGGTCCGACTCATAGTGACCCTCATAGGGCTTCAATGGCTGCTTGTTTCACGATTGCTTCAGGAGTGGATTGCCATGTGGTGCTCCAGTTTTTGTGGTGCTGGGGATCGAACCCAGGTCCTCAGAGAGTGCAGAGCAGCTCTCTACCAACTAAGCTAAACCCCAGCCCAATCTTTATTTGTATTGATCTTTATTTGTATCAAAATATTTTTTTAAAGTAATGCTACTGCTACACAGGGGCTGGGATTTAGCTAAATTGGTAGAGCGCCACTCTGCAGTCTGAGGTCCCAGGTTCGATTCCAGCACCGCAAAAATGGGAGAAGGATGTGGTAATCCACTCCCAAGGCAATCTGGAAAACAAGCAGCCATTGAAAACCCTATGAGGGTCACTATGAGTCAGATATGACTCAATGGAACCTAACAACAACAATAACAACATATTGCATCTAAGTTCTTCCCTGCTCAGTCTCACTGCTGGAATTGGCTCCTCTAAAGGGCAAGGAGCATGTCTCAGGCATCATTGAGGGTCACGTGGCTAGGCTGACACCTTTCATGCACATGGTAAGTATTGAATATGCCGTAGCATTCCCCCCTTACACTCAGTTTCACCTCCTACAGTTCCAGTTACCCACAGTCAACAGCAGCCTGAAAATATTAAATGGAAATTTCCAGAAATAACCCATCAGTTTTTTGCTACTGTCTGTTGTTATAATTGTTCTGTTTTCTTGTTGTTAAGTGCCATCAAGCCAGTGTCTGACATGTAGCAACCCTGTGTACAACAGGCGAAACACGATTGTCAGTGCTTCTCTGCTGTTCATAGGATTTTCAATGGTGGATTGATTTTTGGGAGTGGGTTGCCAGGTCCTTCTCCCAAGCCTACAGCACCTGGTGTTCCCAGGTGGTCTGCCATCCAGGTACTAACCAGGCCTGAACCTGCATAGCTTAAGAGATCTAAAGGGATCAGATGCCAGAGTGGTATGGTGGCAGGCTTGTTTTTTATTAGTTTTGTTGTTAATCTCTTACTGTAACTAATTTAGAAGTGGAACTTCATTATTGGTATCTCTAGGAGAAAAATATTTATAGGGTTCAGCGCTATCCATGGTTGCAGGCATCCACTGGGCCTCTTGGAATGGATCCCCATGAATAAGGGGGAGGGTACTGTGAGTATTTTAGACGGAAGCAGAACTCCAACCAAGTTACTATCAGTTCAAAAATCTTCCCTTTTTGCTTCCTGACTTTGCTTCCAAATCCCCAGCCCACGCGCAGCCGCTCAGCTTCCCCGCTCTGCTCTCGGTGGCCCTGGGTCCTCCTCACCTGCCCCTCCCGGGCTCACCCACACAGTAGACCTCAGAGCACCACCCGGCCTCGGGACCTTTGCTCACCCGCGCCTGCAGCCTACGGTGCCCTTTTTTCCTCTCCCGCTATCAAAGTCCTTGGCACGCTCCAAGGCCGGATTCAAACACCACTTCTCGCTAAAGCATCCCACCGGACGACGTGGCCTCTTGCTGCTGAGATCTGGAAGAACTCAGCCCTTCCCAAGTCACTCCCGAAACTCTGCCCTGGGTTTTACCCCTGTGCATCTATAATGAAGGCATTTTGAGGACAGAGACTCAGACCTCAGCAGAGCGCAGTGCACACAGTAGGTGCTAATATCGGACTAAACGAGATAGGGAGTCACTTCTCCACCTGCAGATGGAAAGGCAGCAGATTCATCTCCACGGAGCCCCGAGGACGCTGACCTCCTCCCTGCCTCACTCTTTTCAATCTTGTCTCAGGGACTGAGCCGCGGGTCGCCCCTCCTCCTCCCCCCTAAGCTGGCACAGTTGGAGACGGGACAGCGGGTGCGATACGCGAAGTTCCCTTGGCTCCACCCCTCTCTCTTTTACCCCAAACGCAGCGCAGCTTCGCGGCTCGCGCAGGGCAGGCGTCACCCCACCGCCACCCGGCCGCCTGGCCCCCGGCCCGCGCATGGCCCGGCCAGGTGCCTGGCTCACCTCCGCGCTGCTCCTCAGCCTGGTCTTCGCTTCCTCCCAGCCAGGGGCAGGTAGAGTCTCGAGCT
>VMDO01032700.1:0-18619 GCA_007922755.1 Pedetes capensis | reverse complement strand
GTTTTTATTGTTAAAAATTATTGTTTAATAATTCAAAATAGCTGGGAGAGAAAATTTTAAATATTCTCACCACAAAAAGTGATTGTGCTTGAAATGACAGATAATTTAAGTGTCTTGAGTTTAATGCAGAATGTGTAAATGCACTGAAACCTCACACTTCACCCATAAAGACATTTTATTATTTTTCAATAAAAATAAAATGAAATAATAAAAACTAAAAATTAAGTAAATATTTTGCTGGGGAAACTTGTGTTCTCTTTGAGAAACAGCAAAAATGAAAGTAAAGTAAAAATTAAATTAAATGCAAAATAATCTTAAAGATATGAAGGAAGAAATTGGAATGCATTGCTCTTGGGAATGAAAAATGATAGAATCTCTTCAACATATACTTTTAAAATTTCTGTTCAAATAAGTGTATTTACCATATAACCAAGCAATCTAATTCCTAAGTATTTACCCAAATGAAATAAAACATGTTTACACAAAAAAATTAGGTGATGTTTAGATCAATTTTATTCATAATCACAAAAAACTGGAATCAAAAAATGGTCCTGAATCAGGGAATTTATTTTTTTTTAAAGGTAACAAAGTTCATAATCGAGGAATTGTTGTTGTTTTTAGGTGCCGTCGAGTTGGTATCCAACTCATAGCGACCCTCATAGGGTTTTCAATGGCTGACGGTTTTCGGGATTGCCTTGGGAGTGGATTGCCAGGTCCTTCTCCCATTTTTGCAGTGCTGGGAATTGAACTCAGGACCTCAGAGACTGCAGTGCAGCTCTCTACCAAGTGAGCTACATCCCAGCCCTAATCAAGGAATATAACTCCATAATTTTAAACATCCTATGCCTGTGGCATTCAATCCCGTCAGATCTCAGAAGCTAAGCAGGTTTGGGCCTGGTTAGTACTTGGATGGGAGACCGCCTGGGAACACCAGGTGCTGTAGGCTTGCAAGAAAGACCTGGAAACCCACTCCCAAAAATCAATCAGCCATTGAAAACCCCATGAACAGCAGAGAAGTACTGACAATAGTGTTTCGACTATTGTACATAGGGTTGCTATGAGTCGGATACCAACTCGAGGGCACCTAACGAGAACAACAACAACATACACTATAGATACAAGTAACAAAACAGGTGAACCCCAACTGAATTTATGCTAACTAAAATATGTGATAACCAAAGACCACATAGTCTAGGAGTCTAGTGAAGGACAACAACAACAACAACAAAAGTTAGGAATATACTCTAAAATTTGTGCATATTACTGTTTGTGATTTATACTTTAACACATAATACAAAACACATGCATACTCAAAAATGTCCAGCCTGGTCCCTACAGGCAATTTTTTCTTCCCTAGGAACATGGGATGTAGAGTTAAAGGTGTTCTAATGAGGGACATCCCCTAAGGCATCCATATCTTTTAATTTGCTCCTGTTCCCTATGCATTAGCTTCTGAAATTCAACATGACTCCAGCTGAATTCATTTTAGAGGGAACAGATCTCAGTCATTGACCCTTTAACCATCCCTTATTTATCTGAATGTTGATTATTATTCATGCACATATGCCTTCTCCTGATTTTAGAATTTCCTATGAGCTTGCAATATGGCTAAGGGAACACCTCAGGATAAGAATTATATTGAATGATTTGAAAAGCAAGTTGTTTTACTCACTAAATAGTGTCTGCTCCCATACTTGCTATTTATAAACACACATCTGTGAATTATATGGAAGAGGCAATTTTATTGTGCTTAGTTTACTATTAAAAATGAGATAAGTGACTCCTCCAAGGACCTAAAAAAATGTAAAGTAGGCTCATAACTTAAATTCATGATAAATTCTTTCTTCCTTTGTTTTTCTCTTGTCTTAGAAACCTTAGAACCATTGAGCACTACCCGAGAATGAACTTCTCTAACATAATTGGTGCATTAATCTATGAATGAATTTCTGACTTCAAGCTTACTATTGAAGATTATTGCATGCTTTCAAGGAGCAAGGTAAGTTTCTACATTCAATATACACTTTTACTGGAAATTGTAATTCATGCAAAAGCAATGGGACAGCTATGCTTCATTATGATTTTTAAGCACAGAAATAGATGTTTTGAACATTTTTCCTGAAATCTGAAGTATATCTGTGATATAAATGTCAAAAATTCCAGCAGTAGGATGTGGCTTGTTACTTAGAAAACATCATTTTGCTCCTCTAAAAAGGATTAAACACAATAGTATAGGTGATGGTCTGGGTGATTAGGCAGTGATTTTGTCTTGCTCACTGTATGTTGGCTTATAACTGGAGGTAAATTTAGAAGCAGAATAGAGTTAAGTGACCTTTATTTAAGCTACAGAAGGAACCAAAGAGAATTATCAAGTAATAAATTTCATTTTAATATCTTCCTCAAAAATTTGTCCTTATTATGTCTAGAATATCCATACACATTGACAGTGATATGACTAAAAGCATAGGCTTCTGATTAGGTCCACATTGGATTTCAATCTTGACTTGTCCTCATCCTTGGTGTGTAATTGCAGAGCATCACAAAACTTCACAAACTCTCATTTGTATTCATGGTAAAATAAAAATAATATGTATACATGCGTAGCATACACACTCACACACCAACATATATAAATTTCTTATCATTGGCTGTAAGACCAGAATATGCTAAGAGTAGTCATATGTTTAAGGCTGACAAACACAATGCCTTCAAGAAATTTCCCTGTAAAGTTGACAACAGTTAAGGGGGAAAATGGTAAGTAGTACTTAGCATTAAACAGATACCTATCAAAGACTTCATATTCAAATAAAGAGAATTAAGACATTGTTCCTACTTAAAAACAGACTCGAATGATATTCTGATTTTTTTTAATTAATTTTGAGTGACATGATAATTATGTACATTTATGGAGTACAATGCAATGTTTTAACATATATTTACATATGGATTATGCCACAATAGAACATATGTAGGCTAAAGTCAAGTCACAAACTATGAAATTTTAATATTCAATTTCAGTGATTCAAATATGGGAAGTTAACACAGAGAGAAAGATCTCATGTAAGAAGTGATGGAAACTCTTTCAATGTCAGTGAAAATATGGATTTCAAGGAACAAATTAAGTGAAAAAGAAGCTACAGAGGAGTGCTAGAGCAGCTAATCATATGGGTAGAACATTAGAGAAAGAAAACTGAAGGTCATAGAAAACCTCAGTTACCCTGTGGTGTGAGAGAAAGCAAAGTGAAGAGGGAGGCTTCAAGATATCAAAACACATCCACACCTGAAGTCTGGCATACTGCAACCCACTTTTCTTAAGCTAACATAGAGTCCATCGTTCCATTTGAATAATATTTTATAGCTAGTACTCTTAAGGTTGACTACTCACCCAGAATTTAAACATTGCCTTTTGTGCAATTTCACATTTAATTCCTACAATACTATCTTGAGTCAGATATCATTGCTTTCTTTATTTTGCAGATTTAGAAAATGAGGTTCAGGAGAGTTAGGTTAGGAACCATGAGCAGAACTGATTTTGCAGCTCTTTCCAGAGTTCTATATCAGATGCTGCATTTTCTGCTCAGAATTGTGTCTACTGGTTGTGCACAATCCTACTGCCACAGTTATCCTAAGGTATCTACTATGCATATATCTCTCAATTACTTCACTGTGAAATTGAAACACTAAATTTGGACCAATGGCAATATAAGTAACTGTGATTTCAGTTGAAACCATTTAACTTATATATGATTATGACCATTATACTTGGAAACTACTTGACTCTGAAGCTTCACTGGCTATTAACACATGTGTAAACATGAATAAATTACTGAACCTCTTATGGCTAACAATTTAAATGAAGTAACAACTTAATAAACTCATACTACTATTGAGAGAAATCGAGGTAAACTATGTAGATCAATCCTTCCAGGTGAACAACATAAAAGTATAAGAGGAGGGGCATGAGAGGGTAAGGAGAAAGCAAATGTGAGCAATGTGTAATGAAACGTGTGTATGGAAATCTCATCATGAGACCCAGTAAGATGTATATTAAAAATCATTAATAAAGAAGTTTTAAAAAATCAGAATTGGCAGATAATTATATACACAAATATATATAATTCCAGACATTTCATAGAAGCTAATTCTTAAAATTTACCAGATATTAGTTTGTAATTAGATAAAATTTGAAAAGCAGGGAAATAATCCATGAACATATTTCCAATTCAACAATTTTTAACTCTGTAAATAATTAATGTACTAAATTTTACAGTGAAATTCAAGTCTTGAAGTATGCATATTTGAAGTATGTAATATTGTTCTAATAAAATTGTGTACATGGCATATTGTTGTTGTTGTTGTTAGGTGCTGTCGAGTCGGTATCCGACTCATAGCCACCCTCATAGGGTTTTCAATGGCTGGCTGTTTCAGGATTGCCTTGGGAGTGGATTGCCAGGTCCTTCTCCCATTTTTGTGGTGCTGGGAATTGAACTCGGGACCTCAGAGACTGCAGCGCAGTGCTCTACCAACTGAGCTAAATCCCAGCCCACATGGCATATAATCATTTCAATTTCAGGGTAATATCTGTTCCACAACATTAATTGGCACCTTTGTCCTCTATTTCTCTTTGCTATAGGGCATTTCCTGTTTTCCAAATAACACTCATGGAGAACAGGACAGCAGTGACAGAGTTCATCCTCCTAGGACTAACCAATGCCCCAGAACTGCAAGTTCCCCTCTTTATTATGATAACTCTTATCTACTTCATCAATGTGGTTGGAAACGTGGGGATTGTTGTTTTGATCCTCATAGACTCTCACCTCCACACTCCCATGTATTTTTTCCTTAGTAACTTGTCTTTGATAGACTTTGGATATTCCTCAACTGTCACTCCCACAGCCATGGCTGGTCTTCTTATAAGAGACAAGGTTATCTCCTACAATTCTTGTGTCACTCAGATGTTCTTTTTTGCAGCCTTTGCCACTATGGAAAATTTCCTCTTAGCCTCAATGGCTTATGACCGCTATGCAGCTGTGTGCAAACCCCTGCATTATACCACCACCATGACGACAACTATGTGTGCATGCCTGGTCATAGGCTGCCATGTTTGTGGTTTCCTGAATGCCTCTATCCATGTCGGGGGAACATTCAGCCTGTCTTTCTGCAGGTCCAATGTGGTCCATCACTTTTTCTGTGATGTTCCAGCAGTCATGGCTCTGTCATGCTCTGATAGACATGTTAATGAGTTGGTTCTTGTTTATGGAGCCAGCTTCAATATCATTTTTGCCCTTCTGGTTATCACTGTATCATATCTATTCATATTTATCACTCTCCTAAAGATACACTCGGCTACAGGATACCAGAAAGCTTTGTCCACATGTGCTTCCCACCTCACTGCAGTCTCCATTTTCTATGGCACCATTATCTTCATGTACTTACAGCCCACCTCAACCCATTCCATGGACACTGACAAAATTGCATCTGTGTTTTATACTATGGTCATCCCCATGCTGAACCCTTTGGTATACAGCCTGAGGAACAAGGAGGTCAAGAGTGCATTCAAAAAGCTTGTTCTGGATGTGAAACAGTTTTTAAGATTTTGATTTTAACACTGTAGGACACAAAACAACCTAGTTTCACACTTCTAAGATCTTCTCCATGTACTGAATCACATTTGAAGGCCCATATGAAACTTAAGTTCCTGAAGGGATATCATTAGTTTTTCAAAAATTTGTTTATTATCTCCATAAATGTGATATTGGTACCAGAAGGCTAAGGTGAGTCATAAGTTATTTTGTTTCCTGCAGGTAAAAAATTTCATTAATGATGTTTGATTAATTCATCATTTTGTATGCATTTCCTCTACCATATGCCAAATATACATGGAAAAATACATATAGAACAAAGCATAAATGAGACCATGAAAATATGTATAAATATGCCTGTGGAAACACACACAAATAAAAGTGGGAAATTTTCTATATGTAAGAGGAATATGGCTAATTATTAATAAAAATAAATAATTCATTGAGGCATTAGAAAATTAATTCATGTATAATGCTGTTTGCTCATTTAGCTTAATACATATTATTACAGTCCTAATTTGAGAATAAAAAGTGGTATAGTTTTAAATGAAAGTAGTTTTGCTTTTGCAATTGGCACATTTTACCTAGGAATCCAAAATATAGCATCATAATGAGTTAATATCTCTGTCTTGGCTGAGTCATTTTATATGCCAACATGTTCATGTTTGAATTTTCAAAAAATGTAATATAATACCAGAAAAAATGAGGGCAAATAAAAACATTTTAAGTGTATTTATATATGACTACCAAGTTTCACAGTATTTAAAAATTCACTGAAGTATAAGGTAAGCATCATGATACATTCCTGCAGTCCCAGCAATGGGGGAGGCTGAGGCAGGAGGATTGTGAGTCAAGGGCAGAGGCAGCCTGTACAACTTAATGAGACCTTATCTCAAAATAAAAAATAAAAAAGAGCTAGAGCTGAGGTTCCATGGTGGAACACTTGCCTAGCATGTGTGAGGCACTGGCTCAACCCCCAGTACTGCAAAAAAGAAAATTCACTGGCATATGATGCACTTCTTTCAGTAAATGCTTTGAAATTTTTCTTGCTGCCCATTCAGTTTTAATTTAGTTGAATTAAATTCTTCTAGTCTTTTACCCAACTTCTTTCTCACTCCTTTCCTTGCTATTTCTTCTCAACTTCAGCCTTTACTATGCAGCCCTGTATGGACGATCTTCACTTCCATCTAGGTCTTTCCTTAAAGTTTATCCTGTTTCAGGGTGCTTTCTTCACCACTTTTATAAAATAGTCACTCCTCACCCATGAAATAAGCTATCCCCTTGCCCTGTATTAATCTTCATAGTCCCTGTCAACTCTTACCTATCTTATATATTTGTTCACTTGTTCATCTAGTTCTTGACTAAAATTTAAGCTCCACGTGTTCAAGGGCCTGCAGCTATATGACTGTGGCATCCAATACCATCAGATCTTGGAAGCTAAACAGGGTCAGGCCTGGTTAGTACTTGGATGGGAGACCTCCTTGGAGTATCAGGTGCTGTAGGCTTGGGAGAAGGACTCAGCAACCCAATTTCCCACACACACAAAAAAATCAGACTTTGAAAATCCAACAAATAGCAGAGAAGCACTGACAATGCTTCATCTGTTGTACATAGGGTCACTATGAGTTGGACACCAACTCATCTGCACTTAACAATGAGTTCAGTGGCTTTATCTGTTTTGTTTGCACAATACTCAATACCTAAATAAGTGGTTGTTTCATAGTAGATTATTAATACTTGTTAAAAATGAATAAAGTAATTAAGCTCTGAATGCAATTATGTCAATATGATGAATCATTGGACCATTGGTGCTTGCAGTATATCATCCATAATATAAATCATTTAGATATATTTCTGGAAAAGTTCAAGAGGCACACTAATTTTCACTTTCCTGAGGTGTTTTTATCTGCATTTCCACCCAGTTCTTGTACATCCCCCTTTGAGCATAATGATTTCCTGTAAGTTTCATTAACACGTAGATCACTTGAAACCATCCAATAATTTGTACTTAGAAATGATGTCTCACTAACCAGCAAGTAACATGTCAAATAAATACTACTTAGAGACCCTGAAGTTGAATTCATGAAGGTACCTCATGATTCTATGCTTGTAATGGGCCAAGTTAGAGTGTCTGCAAGTGCTTTCCCAGGTCTTTTTTCTCAGGAAGTCCAGTAGCTGCCTGCCTAGATGTGGAGTGCAGCCCATTCCCTTAGCCTTTAACCTAAGGTCTCCCCCTTCTGGGTCAACTTCTTTTAGACAGGGTCTGAGAAGAACTGTAGGGCACAGCTGTTGGTGGGTGCCCTCAGCACACTTAATCACCGTTCCCATATCCTGCGCACCCTGGTAACCAGCAGCACGCTATGGTAGCACAATTTCTTATCCAGCATTGGCTCCAAGGATGATGTGGCACTTGCAGAAATATAGGCACAGAATCTTACCTGCATTGGAACTCATATAGCTGCAAAACTGTTCTCATCCTCCATTCTCCAATCTCTCCTTTCTGGGCACTTTCTACACTTAGAGAAACTTCCCTAGTAACAAAGTATAGAATTTATTCTTGAAAGTGTAGCCCTCATGGATTGTCTTTTTTACCTATTAATTTTATTTATGAGTTAGAAGAAGGAGGCAGTGAATTGCTCAAGGTCACATGTCTGGAATGAATCTTTCTCCTAAATAAGATCTTTTGAGTCTAGCATCTTACACTTTTATAGTTATCACATGGAAAGCTTTGTATGTATATATTTGTCTGAGCTTCTCATTAACCCCATTGTATTTATTAGTTTATGAACATATATATATATATATATATATATATATGAAATAACTTGGAAAAAAGGTTGAATAATTTATTCCAGATTACCCAAGCATTAGCAGACAGAACCAAGCTTTAGATCCAGTCAGGGTGGTTCCCTACCTAAGTCCTGTTAATGAATTTGAATTGATTTTACTTTTATTTAATTTGTACTTGATCAATATTGCCTTTACATCAAGGTTCATAAATGAAGTTGCTTTGTAAAGGAATTCACAAATAACTCATAGTAGGTGATATGGAATAAAGGCAACATTAGAGTCTTGTCCAACCAACAAAGCCAATTCTGAAAGGAAAATATAGCATTAAGTATAAAATCTAAGGCTCAGAGAAGGAGTGAATTTGCATTAATATATGATTCCTACTGTTTACTAGTTGGTAGACATGGTTTCACATAATTTCTATGAATTTCATTTTATCTGTCAGCAAAATAATTTTTATTGGGGACCTTGAGACCTACCTCAAGTTATTATTTTGAGAGTTAAAGGAGACAATTCATGACAAACAGCACAATGTGAGTATTCAGCACAATCCTGACAAATGCTGAGTATAATATTATTAGGATGGAATGAAGGTCTCCATGTTTGTGTAGGAAAGGCAGGTGGTAACACATGGGGATTAAGGTGTGAGTGGGATTGTAATCTGGTAGCATCATTCTTTAATTTATGCTTTCTTGCATGCCATGTTCACTCAAACCTGTTTTCCCCAGTATTTCTCATGCTGTCCTTTCTCTCCCAGATGAACGACTGTGTTAGACATTCTGCTTGAGAATTTGGAGATCTTCAAGTGCCTCTGCTACTTAATTTATTCCTTGAAAAGCACATTTTAGCTGGTGTTGTAAGAATTGTCTCCTATCTCAGCCTCATTCTTACTCTCATTATTGTCTATCATCTTCCCCTGGTGCTTCCACATGTAACTTGACATGTTTAGCTCTTATATTGTTTGTGTTTGCCAACACATCATCCATGTACTATGAGTTTCATTTTTTTTTATATTTTTAGCATTTTCTATATTCTATACTGACTAATATTCTCATTGTGTCCATATTAATAGTACAGGATAATCTCCCCATCTCAAAGTCCTCAATTTAGTCACTGTGCACAGTTCTTTTTTACCATATAGAGCAACATAATCACGGGTTTCAATGATTAAAATGTGGGAATCTTTGGGGGTCCTTATTAAGGCTGTCTACCAGGTATGAAAACAATACATAGATAAGTAAATTACTTCTAAGATTAGATGTAATTGACTTCCTATTTTATATATGAATCAATGGAGGAAAAGAAATAAGTATTAATTTGTCAAGAACACATAAAATGATTATCTACTGATATGATAACATTGTTTTCTTTAGTTGCTGTTTTAAATTATATTGTTTAAGTTTTAATTGTTGATTTACCCATCCATTCCCAAGATAAACCCTATTGGTCATGATGTGAGGTTATAACATACTATCTTTTTGATCTTCTGTTGGGGCCCATTGCAAATATTTCAATATATTAAATTACAGTATTATCATATGAGTACATTCATAAAAACTACATGACCAAATTCAGCTATCCACATTATGGCATTAAACAAAGAATAAGAATATTACATCAGTTGAAGATAACACACAGCCCAGCTATTGTGTACATTGTTATGGTCAATTTGTTTTTGAAATGTCCACAAGGGACAGTCTATGATGAAAATATAATCCTTTTAAGCATATTTGCTACAATTGAAAAACTGCCTGCAAGAATATTAATGGGTGTAGCATGTGCCAATAAAAATGAATCCTATATGGCTCAAACACATAAGTGTAAAATTAAAATTATACAACTTTGAGAATATATTACAGAAAATTTCAATTTTCTACATTTTGAGATTGCATCAGGTAAAAATTTAATTAAGAGCTTTATTAGTAATTTTTATAGTGTACAACTGAATGGGTTTCATTATGAAATTTCCATATATGCATTTCATTATACATTGCTGATGTTCACCTTCCCCATTGCCCTCTCATGACCTCCCTTTCTCCAACTGATCCCCTTCCTCCTCACCAATGGTTCCCCTTCTGCTTGCATGTTTTGTTTGTATGTGTGTGTATGTGTGTAAATATGATTTCCAGATTCTGCCTTTGAGAGCAAAACATATTTCTCTTCCTTTCCCTTAATGCCCTTTCTTATTGACACCTCTTTTTAGTGCTTTTTCTCCTTTTACATGGTTCTCCTTCTATTTTCATGACATATATACTAAAATATAATATATATCATTTATAGATATTGAAATGGCAGATCAAAGACTTTGAGTATAACCCTAAAAGCATGATCAGATTTGTTTGAAAGACAGTATTAAGAGAATGAAAAAACAACCCATACAATGGGAGAAAATATTTTCAAATCATTTGTCTAATAAAGTATTTATATCCAGAATATATAAAAAGCACTCAATATTCAATAAAAAGAAATTACCCAGTTGAAATAAATGGGCAAAATATCTGAACAGAGACTTCATTAAACAAGATATATGATGGCATATAAGCACATATATAATATTTAACATTATTAAACATTACAAAGTAAAATCACAATGAGATATTAAACAGAAAATAAAGTAACTAAAAACATTTTTTAAGAATCTGACAGTATCAAGAGGTAACAACAATTTGTGGAACTTCTATTCCTAGCTTTCTGAGTAGTCTTATGAAAAATATGAAATTTTGGCAAATGCTTAAACTGGATTAAGAAGGGATCATGTTTTTCCCTTCATTATATTATTATGGTTAATTACATTGACTGATTTTTGTATACTGGGGCACTTTTACATCATTTGAATACATCTTACACATTATTTATTGTTATTTTAACATGATGATGGATTTGGCTCATTAGCATTTTTGGGTTTTGTTTCATGTATGTTCAAAAGGGATATTGGTCTATAGTTTTATTTCTTTGATTTTTTGGTATAACTTTGGTGTGAAGTACTGCTGGCTTCACAGAATTAGTTAGACACCATTTCCAAGATGTTTACCCAAACGAAATGAAAACCTATGTTCAAATGAAAAGCTTCAGGGAAATTTAAAGTAACATCAACTTGGTTTATAAACACCAAAAGTGAAAATACCATAAATGTCCCTCGACTAGGGAATGACAAAAATAAAAACAATAATGTCACTAAAATAGAGAATGGAAAAAACAATTTATATGATGGATATTGCTTCTTACTACAAAACGATACCACTACTGATCTGGGTAACAGTGTATTATGCTAAATACATTATGCTATAATTAAAGGTGCTAGAACCAGACTACATATCCTGAGTCTAACTAAAATATTCTTGCAAAAGCAAAATTATATGGAGAAAAAATAATGTTTTCCAGGAGTGTAAGATACAGTTGGCCACAAAGGTTGAGAAAACTTATTATGGGCGATTGTGGTAATGATTAGAATATAAGTTTGACTAAATTTTTGGAGCAATACACTAGAAAATGTGCATGTTACAGCTCCTTAGCTATACAGTGCAGATGAAAACAAGAAATAACAAGTAACATAAATATATATGTTCACACTAAAATATCTATCTCAGTCCCACAGCCCCAGGTACTTTAATTGCTTCTTCCTTTGAAAAGTAGGATGCAGTAATTTAGATTCCCTCATGTGGTCACCCCAAGCGAACTCTGTGCATTCATAATTCCCTGCTGGTTCACATGCATTAGTCTCTGGGGTCCAATCATAATTCCAGATGACTATTTTTCAGAGAATAGATGGCATGCTGAGCCCCTGTGGTCCTCACATATTCATCTGAATGTTAATATTTAATAGCACATGCAAATCTTCTCCCAGCCTAAAGATTTGTTAAGTCTTCAAACATTGTCAAGAAAAATATCCCTAGGTTAAAATTATACTGAGTGACTCTAAAATGGTAACTACTTAGCACGTTCTTTTGTAGACTTTCCTTTATTTGCTATTTATAAACATAATTATGTGGATCATGTTGCTGAGGTAATTTTATAATCTTTATTTTACAAATAAGTAGGTAAGTCCTCCAAAGACACAGAAAGAATGCACGGTAGGTTCAAGAGCTAAACTAGTCTTCCTCTAAGCTTCTCTGCCTCAGAGACCTCAGAATTTTTTGACTACTACCTGCAAGAGAGCTACTTTGACAATGTGTCACTCCATGAAAGAATTTCTGGTTTCAAACTCGGTGTACAAGATAGACCATCATTTGCTTTTCAAGGAGCAAGGTAAGCTTCTATATTCAATACATGATTTTTAATGAGAAGTGTAATTCATGCAAAAATAGTAGAGCAACTCTTCCTTCTATGAGTTATTCAAGCACAGAAAGTGAGGTTTTGACCATCTTTCTAAAACATTAAGATGCACCTGGGGTGTAAATATTAAAACTCCAACAAGAAAGGGTTTAGTGGTATATATAAACTATCCTTTTGCTGTTTTGTAAAAAATAGTAACCAAAATATAGCATAGGTGATGCTCAGATTGAATATGGAGCAATTTCCATTTGTTCTCTATCAGTTGGTTTCTCATTGGGGATTTTAGAAAATAATAAAACAGAGAGTGAAATGACCACTTTTGTATTTTCATTTGTTTTGTTTTGTTTTGTTTTGGAGGCAGGCTCTCACTATGTAGCCCAGGCTGACCTTGAACTCACAATCCTCCCGCCTCCGCCTCCTCAGTGGTGTGATTATATGCATGTGCCCAGCTCATGACCCTTCTTTAAACTACAAAGGAACCTGAAGAGTTAACAAGATCTGAACCTTACTTTTAACATTTTCTCCATCACACCATGATCTCATTATTACTGGCACATCTACAAATATTGACAGTGATGTGTGGCTAAAAGCACAGGTTTCTGATTAGGATGAAACTGGTTTTAAATATCAAATCTTGAATCTCCCTCAATATATCTTTGGGAGTTTAGAATGGTGCTTAACATCACAAATTATTAGTTGCCTTAATGGTATGTAAGAAAAAGTAATAATGCCTACCTGTATACACACAGGCACACACACAGTAATACATGTACTTATATGTAAAGTACCTGCCATGTGTTGTACAATACAGTATCTGCTAAAAGTGTTATATATGTTATATGTTAGATGGACAAGCACAAAGCCCTGTGGGCTATACTCGTAAATTGGGGTTGAAAAAAGAAGAAGAGGAGAATAAAAGAGAGTCCTAGTTATGAGAGGGTGGATATGCTTCCAATGGCCTCAAAATAAAAAGACTTAAAATACTGGCCCTACATGTCAACAGATTCAAATATTTTTTAGAACACAGAGCTTTATACCAAAACAGATTTCAAGATAAATGTAACCCACAAGCTGTGACCTTTGACCTTTGATCCCTGTGATTCATCTGTGAGATGACAGTCATAAACAAAAGAACACTCTTTCAGCTCAAGTTAAAATTTGAACTTCCAGAAAAAAAAATTAAACAAAAAAGAAAATGGCTTAGGTGGAATTATCAGAGTAGCCAATCATGTGGGTAAATCATTTCGTGAATACAGTGTGAATTATTGGAGAGGACATAAGATTTCAGTGGCCTAAGTGTCCATTAATGGAAAGAAAAACAAACTGAAGAGTGAGGTTTCAGGATTTCAAATGTCATCCACACCTGAAGCCCCACAGTTCGCCACCCACCTTTCTCAAACCACATGCAGGCCATCATTCCATCCTCACAATAATAGTATTGTTAGCACTTACCAGGGCACTCTGGATACTCAGCATTTCACTCATTTTAATGTATTATCTCATTTAATTCTCACAATAATACCTTGAAGTAGGATCACTACCATTCTGATTCCACAGATGAAGAAAATATGGTTCAGGAAAGCTAAGCTTTGAAATTTTGAAATTACTTCAGGAAAATGTAGGGGAAACACTTCAAGGTGTAGGCATAGGCAATGGATCTCCACGTAGGATTTTAGTAGCTTGGGAAATAAGAGCAAGAATTTACAAATGGGATTGCAGTAAGTTAAAAATAACTTTTGCACAGCAAAAGTAAAAAGTAGCAGAGTGCCTAGAGCCTACAGAATGGGAAAATCCTTGCCAAATATCTATCTGACAAAGGATTAATATCTAGAATATATAAACAACTCAAAAAATTAAACACCAGGAAAAATAATTAAATCAGTAAGTGGGCAATGGAACTGGGCAGTTCTCAAAAGAAGAAATACAAGTGGCCAATAAATATATGAAAAAATGTTTAATATCCTTTGCCATCAGGGAAATGCAAATTAAAACTACGCTGATATTCCACTTTAGTCCAGTTAGAATAGCTAACATCAACAAAATAATAAACAATGGCAAGGATTCGAGATAAAGGAACTCTTATACATTGTTGGGTGGAATGTAAATTAGTGCAGTCACTATGGAAATCAGTATGGAGATTTCTCAAAAAATTAAAAACAGAATTTCCATATGAACCAGCCATACCACTTCTGGGCATACACCCGAAAGAATAAAAGTCAGATTACTATAGAGATACCTGCATACACATGCATATTGTGACACAATTTAAAGCAAAGTATAAAAGCAGCCCAGGTGCCCATCAACAGATGAATGGATAACTCAGCCATAAAGAAGAATTAATTTACGTATTTCTTAGGAAAGTGAGTGGACATGGAGATCATCATATTAAGTGAAATAAGCCAGTACCACCAAAACAAATATCACATTTTCTTTCATGTGTGGAAGCTAGAGGGTAAAAAAGAAGCACGTGAAACTATAAGGAGAAGGGACTACGGATGTGGAAGAAGGAGGAAAGGGGGAATGGGAGGAGCATTATAAAGAGTAATAGAGGGGTGAACATGATCACAGTACATTATATGCATGTATGGAAATGTGATAATGAAGCCTCTTATTTATACAATTAATATATGTCAATAAAAAACTGAAAAATGAATAATTTCTATTTGACTTAAATTTAATTTAGACTATTGAACATGATTGGTAACCATTCTATCTGGGACCAAAGCTCAATTTAACAATTAGTACTACTATAAATATGACTATGTTACTCAACCTCTGGTGTCTAAATGAAATATAAGTAATAACTACTCAACTTTATAATTTTTTTGAGAAATCAGACAACATAAGATGTAGAAAGGTCTAGAGAAGCTCCAGGAACATTAGCAACATAGATGTCTGAATTTACTGGGCTAAGAAAGATGAACTGATTGATTTATTAATTACAGAATCGTCAGTCGGGCACAGTGTCACTCGTCTGTAATCCCAGCTGCACAGAAGGCAGAGGTAGGAGGATGGCAAGTTCAAGATCAGAGGCAATCTGCATAATTTAGTGAGACCCTGTCTCAAAAAGTAAAGAAAAAAAAAGGGGGGCTGGGGGTGCTGCTCAGTGCTCCAGCACTTGCAAAATGTGCAAGCATAAGGCCCTGGGTTCAATCCCCAGTACCAAAATAAATAAATAAATAAATAAATAAATAAATAAATAAATAACAGAATTGTCATGCAGAACTCTTTATTAAATTTCTAAATCCTCAACTTACAAATATGAAAAATTTTAAATGTAGAAATGGTCTACGAAAATCCCTCACTCGACAGTCTAAAGTTCTATAGATAAAATTAATACACTAAATTTTGTTATTTAACTCCATGCTTTATTCATGAGAATTTTGAAACACATATTATTGTTATAATAAAACAAAGCACATTATACATAAATATTTTTATCTCACTACAGTCTCTACTGTATTTAATGCCCTTTCCTTTACTTCCATTTGCTACAGGGCGTCTCCTGATTCCCAAATAACACTGATGGAGAACAGGACAGAAGTGACAGAGTTCATCCTCCTAGGACTAACCAGCGCCCCAGAGCTACAAGTTCCCCTCTTTATCGTGATCACTCTCCTCTACCTCATCAACGTGGTTGGAAACCTGGGGATGATTGTGTTGATTCTCTTCGACTCTCGGCTCCACACTCCCATGTACCTTTTCCTTGGTAACCTGTCCCTGGTGGATTTTTGTTACTCCTCAGCTGTCACTCCCACACTCATAGGTGGGCTCCTTACAGGAAGTACTGCCATTTCTTACAATGCATGTGCTGCTCAGGCATTCTTTTTTGGAGGCTTTGCCAGTGTGGAAAATTTATTCTCGGCCTCAGTGGCTTATGACTGCTATGCAGCAGTGTGTAAGCCCCTGCATTATTCCACCACCATGACGACAAGTGTGTGTGCGTGCCTGGTCATAGGCTGGTACGTTGGAGGGTTCCTGAATGCTTCATTCCATACTGGGGAAACATTCAGCCTGTCTTTCTGCAGGTCCAATGTGGTCCATCACTTTTTCTGTGATGTTCCAGCGGTTATGGCTCTGTCTTGCTCAGATAGACATGTTAATGAGCTTGTTCTTGTTTATGTGGCCAGTATCAATATCTTTTTTGCCCTTCTAGTTATCTTGGTATCCTATCTATTCATTTTTATCAGTCTCCTAAAGATGCACTCAGCTACAGGATACCAGAAAGCTTTGTCCACCTGTGCTTCTCACTTCACTGCAGTCTCCATTTTCTATGGGACTATTATCTTCATGTACATACAACCCAGCTCCAGTCATTCCATGGACACAGACAAAATTGCATCTGTGTTTTATACTATGGTCATTCCTATGCTGAACCCTGTGGTCTATAGCCTGAGGAATAATGAGGTGAAGAGTGCATTCAAAAAAGTTTTTGGTAGCACCATTCATTAAAGAGACTGTTCTTTTTCTAGTGCATGTTCTTTGCACCCTTGTCAAAATTCAGTTGTCTATTTACCTGTGAATTAATTTCTGGGTTCTCTCTTCTGTTCTCTTGACATATGTGTTGGTTTTTATGGAGCTCTCATGTTACACTACTTTGCTATATGTCTTAAAGTCAGGCATTGTGATGTCTCCAGCTTTGTCCCCCACATCCTAGGATTGCTTTGGCTATTGTGGGTCTTTTTTCATTCCATGTAATTGCTATTTTGGGAAGGGTTGTATATTGGATATACATATGCCAAAGAATAAAACTAATTTAAATAATTGAGGCTTTGGACTATAAATTGAAAGTTGTTTCTTTTTTCTTTCCTAGAATAAGTGTTCTAAGAGTTCTGGTTTGAGAAAAAATGTTCAATTTGAGAACAAAATTGCAGTGCTGTGGTATCAAACCCAGTGCCTCACACATGCTAGGCAAGAATTCTACCAGTGAGCTATATACCCAACACAAAATCTCATATTTTAAATGAAAGTATGTTCTCCTATTGGCACATTTTGCTGAGAGACAAAGAACTAAAGCATCATAAATGAATCAATATTTGTATTATCTGAGTTATTTTGTAGGACATGCATTTTCATTTACATTTTTCCAAATGATAGAATAATCAGAATATAATAAAATTAGAAAGACAAGCAAAGATGGTGAGGATAAACTTCATGAGAGCAGTATTTGTATCTATTTTGTTAACATGGTCTTACCCATCACCTAAAATTAATGTACATTTCTTTGTATAGCCTTAATAAATATTATTTAAATGAATGAATAAAATAGCTAAGCTTTGAGTCCAACTGTATTGCTATGATAAACCTTTGAACCATTGGTGATTCTAATCAGACATGTGGTGCCTTTCAAGGAATATGGCACATGTTTTGTTTTGCTGAAGCATTTATATGTATGTTCTCACTTGATGCTTGCACTTCACACCTTTAGGCAGTGATTATCAAATGAATCATTTAATAATTTTTACTTGAAATGGTATCTCGTAAAATAAAAATTAATGCATTAAGTAAATACTATTCAGTAAATCTTAAAAAGAAATTTAATAGGAGATCATATAAATGTTCAATATATGATTCTATTTGGAAAATTACACCCTATGTATGAATTACATGACTAGCTGAAATGATTCTAAATGTCTATATAAAATATAAACATGTAATATCTGTCAGCAATAATATATATTCAATATGCTTATATAATTTACAATTTTTATTGGAAAATTTTAATGTACACCTCAGTGTGATACATCCTGACATGCTTTTCATTGTGACATTTTCATATATGCATTTTGTTGTACTTTATACAGATAAGTTCCCCCTTACCCTTTTGCACACTTCATCCCCCCATCCCACCCTGCAACCAAAGACTTCTCTTCCATTTGCTTGTCTTTTTATGGTAATATTTTTCTATATATCCTTGGGTTCCAATTGTGTTTAAGATCAAAACTTTTTCTGTAGTGACCTTTCTTTTTACATTGTCA
>VMDO01032699.1:0-18703 GCA_007922755.1 Pedetes capensis | reverse complement strand
TTTTCAGAAATTCACAAGTCACCTAAGCAGGAACCTCCACAGGGACCAGCACAGGGGTAGGAAAAGTCTGACCTGTGAGTGATGAATGAGTGGAAGATTTTGGTGGGCAAGCCTGAGAGTTAAAACTGGGGGTGAGTTGCAGACAGAAGAGGCACCACAGTTTTTTGAGGTCACTTGCAGGAATTTTACCAGTTCTCATGATGAACATCCGAAAAAAAGTCCCTTTCTGCTTTTATCAAGGTGGAAAGGTAACCATTTATAAACAAGTCAGAACAAGTCAGAACATTCTAGACAAAACTTGCCCTAAAACAAAATACCTGTTTTTTTCCCCACATCCTAGCCTATAGGGGCTTTTTCAGAACTTAACTGACCTATCCTGTCAGAGGTTTGAAGGAGGAGGCTTGAAGGAGAAGGCTTGAAAAACAATTGTGAAGTTCATAGCCCAGATAATTAAGCTCAAAGACTCAGGCCTGACCACAGGACTGTAAAATGCTCCCTCCTCCTACACCTCACCCCATTTCACTAAAGTGTTATTTACCATAGTTCTCTTTATCCAGTATATAATGTTCCCCTTCCATTAAATTATTAGAAGGCATACTGAAGACAAGGCAAAACAAAACAACAACACTCAGAAGAAATTGATCAAAGGTTAGAACCAGACTTAGAGACAGCAGAGAAGCTGAAATTATTAGAGTACATATTTACAAGTACAATCAATATGCTAAAAGCTGTAGTTGAAAAAATAGCAACATGCATATGTAATATGAACAACGAGATGGAAATTCTAAGAAGGAATCAAAAAGTAATGCCAGAGACAAAAAAATAACAGAAATGAAGGATATGCATGATGGCTCATGAGTAGATTGGACATAACCATGAAATGAACCTCTGAGCTTCAGGAATGAATGTCTGCACTTCAATAGGAACTTCCCAAACTGAAATACAAAGGAAAAGTGAAAAATAGAAAACACAATATCCTAAAACAGACAGCAATGAAAGATGTAACATACTGTAAGGCATTACTAGAAAAAGAGAAAAGAAGTAATATTGGAGGCAATAACAATTGAGTTGTTGTTGTTGTTAGATGCCCACCAGTCAAGTCCAACTCAAAGTGACCCTAGGTACAACAGAACCAAACACTCCCGGACACTGCCATGCCTGGCACTATGTCAGTGTTTCTCTGATATTCGTAGGATTTTCAATGGCTGATTGTTTTGGAGTGGGCTGCCAGGTCCTTCTCCCATTTTTGCAGTGCTGAGGATTGAACACAGGGCTTCAGTCAGTGCAGAGCAGCACTCTACTAACTGAGTGAAACTCCAGCACCAAACGAGTGAGTTTCCCCAAATTAATGTGAGATACCAAACCACTGCTCCAAGGAGCTCATAAAAACACCATGTAGGATAAACACCAGGCCAAACACTACACCTTTGTTTATGACATTCAAAATACAGAAAATTAAAAATAAAGAAAGCTTGAAAGAAAATAGACACTGGATAGAGGGAGGAGAATGTGTTGGAGTAGAGGAAAAACAGTAAGTATAAAGGAGCAAAGATAAGGATTATATCTAACCTTGCCCCACAAATACCCATGCAAAAAAGAGAGCAAAATTAAATATGTAAGTCTTGAGAAAAAAATACTCACCAACTTAAAATTCTGCATCCTGCAAATTACCTAACAAACATTGAGAGAATTTGATACATGTAGATCTGCCTTGAAAGAAATCTTAAAAGATATTCTTGATAAGGAAAATAGCATATATAAGATATCCAAGTCTGCATAGAGAAATGAAAAATATTAGAAGATAAGTACAATTTTCTTTTTCTTCACTGAGCTAACATAATAATTGTAAACTATGATAGCAAAATACGTTTGGGTATGTGTCTCCCTTTCCCATTAATGAATAACCTTGATATAAATTCCAAACCACCATAAATGTATCTAACAAAAATAGTCACACATCCAAGAATTCTTTTGCTTATTCTCTCATGTATGAACAAAAAGAGATATTCTTCCTCTTTTCATGGAGATTATTTTTGGATATATTGTAAGAAATTGGCAAGGAACCTGCAACAGATCCACCAAATGTTAAGAATTACATAGAGTGTTCTACTAGTATCCATATAGGATTAGTTCCGTGACCACTTGCAGATACTAAAATTCTAAGAAGGTCAAGTCCCCTATATAAAATGGCATAGTATTTGCTTATAACCTACACACATCATCTATGTGTTTTAAGTAATCTCTAGATTACCTGAAAAGCCCAAAACAATGTAAACACTATACAAATAATTGTTATGTTATTTAGAGAATAATGACAAGAATAAAGTCTATACATATTTGAATAGATATAATTTTTAAAAGGATATATATTTGATTCACAGTTGAATCCGTGGATAAGGAAGTCCAATATAGAGGAAACACTACTAAATTAATAGTTGAGTTGATATAATTTTGGCTCCTCATTTTCTGTGACTTCAGATCTAGAGAGCTATTTTGAGAGTGATCAGTTTTAAGGAAGTAGAAAATGAAGATTTAATTTGGACATTTTTCCATTCCACTGATTCCAAGGAGAGATTTTTAGTAAAATGTCCTCCTCAGACAGAAAGAATAATTTTAGCTATGGATATTTAATCCAAGATCTCCTATAACAATACTTTCTTAATATTAAAGCTACTTTTGTATTCACCATGCAGCTACCATTGTTGTTGGTGTTGTTAGGTGCCCGTCTAGTCAAGTCTGACTTATAGTGATGCTATGTACAGCAGATTGAAACACTTCCCGATTCTGTGCCAGGCACACGATCTTATTTATGTTTAAGACCATTGTTGAAGATACTGTGTCAATCCATATGGTGAAGGGTTACCATTACTTGGTTGAAAATAGGGTGATGTATGGGATGTGTGCATTGGCTATTTCCTTACTGGGGTGTATATGCTTTTTTTTCTTTTCTTTTTTAACCTGCCAACAGGAAAAGTATTTATGTCAATTCAAGTTGTCATGCATTTGTCCTTTTCAGTGAGCCAGAAGGAAAATGTTACCATTTTCATTTTCACGCTTTTTCAAAGGTGTGCTTGTAAAATTCAACCTTAAAAATATTTGTTTGTGATATAACTTTGGTCTTCTCTTCTGTGTGAAGTAGAAGCTGTATTTCATGGTATGGAGTTCCACATGGATTTTTGAATGCAGAAAGCTGAACAAAAGCAGTATTGCTACCCTAGCAATTAGAAAATTTCAGAGAATCTGATTTATGGTATTATCATTTCCTTCAGACCATCAGGAGTCAACATCAATTTGCCTAAATCTAAAAAAATATAGCCTTACAGGAACACAGTAAGGCAATTGCTTCCTCAATGCAAGGAGTCTGTGGCAGGACCTGACATGGGGAGTCACACTAAATAGGTAAGAATTCAGTGAGAACCTTCAGTAACTGCTAAAACATGAACATACCACGGAACTCACCTTCCACATATCAATATGGCATTATAACCACAAAAAAGACTCCTTTGTTTTCTACTTGTTCTAGGACTTGGCCAGCCACAGGACATCACTGGTCGCTGAGAGTTAACGGTCTTCTCTCTTTGAACTGTACTGAACATGCTCAAAGTCTTGTTAGCTTCTAAAAATCTCACCTTCATAGAGTGTTTGCCAGCCAAAGATGGCCTCAATGTGCCCTTTTATTTCTCTATGAGACATAAATTGCTTTCTTTGAAACTTTGCTAAAATGAAAATAACAAAAAATGGCCTCCGTTGATGCAAGTTTTTAAATAAAAAGATGTTTAAAAATTTTTTCTGACTTACTATTTTCCTTGAGAATATAGAACTGCCTGAGGCACATAGAGCTAAGAATTTACATGTATTTGTGAGCTCTTTTTAGTTCACCTGCACAGGATACTTAGCAGCAAGCTTAAGGCAGGGTGTGAAATCAGAGAAAGCTGCTCTCTTGATAGATTCATAGACAGAAAGAGAGAAAACACCAGTGCAGGAAGAATGAGAACTCTGCCTGCACTCCTCTCCACTGTGGAATAAAAGCTTTCAGTCCCATAGGAGCAGCCATAGGGCATCCTGCCCCACTGCACAGGTGAAGATGCACCATGGTTAGAAAGTGGAAAAGCAATAAACAAAAATCCTTTATGTATAAGAGAGGGATGAGAAATAGTACTGCAGAGGAGACTGAGTGCATAACTAAATAGCATCCTATTTCCTTTTGTACTTAGAACAGGAAGCCCATTTTGGAACAATACTTATGAGAAATAGAAGACAGAGTTCGGATGCCGTAGAAAGAATGTAAATCACTGAAGAGACACGATGATGGGCCCATTGCTGCAGTGTGTGCCCAGAACTGAGTCCTTACCTCTCCCTAGCCACAAAAGTAGGATAAAAAATACTGAATAAAAAATAAGAGCAGCCAAATGCTAAAGGAGGGACAAAGTATGAATAGAGGCTCATTGGCACACAAGTATATAGGGTTGACTCATGGCTGAACGTGTGTCTTTGGCATTTCTAGCTACCACACAAAATACAAACTAACACTGGAGTGGCACATTCAGGGTAACAATGCTGTTGTTGTTGGTGGTGGTGCTGTTGAGTTTTGTATGACACACAGTGACCCTGACGGGGTTTTCCATGGCTGATTGTTTTGAGAATGGGCTGCCACATTCTTCTCCCATGTTTGTGGTGCTGGGATTGAACCCAGGGCCACAGAGAGCACAGAGCTAAACCCTAGCTAAACCCTAGCCCAAGTACAAAATCTAAATATAATTCAGCTCCTGACTACATTGGATCAACCCCTATACTACCGGCCTAGAATACCTGCATAAGAGAAGCTTTGCCAATTTTGGAGAATAAATATGTATCACAATCTGTACTCTTTTATGCATGACAACTATCCTTCAATAAAAATTAGGTAACACACAAAAAATTCAATGGCCATGGTGTCTGTGCTGGGGGATGAGCAACTTACTTGTGCAATGGCAAAGCAATCAGTGGAAGGAGCCTCAGAGATGGCACAGATGTGGAAGTGCCACAAAGGAAATTTAAATTAGTATGAGTGGGTTAAAGACTCTAGTAATAAGGTGAAACATAAGGATGACCATAGGGAAGAGATCATCAGAGACACCAAAACTATGAGGTATCATTACATGGCAATGCTATTTAGAAACAACAACATAAACAATGCAGGGCAGTAATAACTAATACCATTTGCAGGTTCATCAATTAAGTTGAAGTATCTAAAGAAAAAACATAAAAAACTTGAAGATAGTTCAATGGAAATTACCTAAAGTGATATGAAAAAATACAAATAAAAATATAATTTAATAAAGAGCAAATGTTGTTAAGGAAATCCAAACATTGTAACACAAAAATACACAAAAGTAAAGATTAACTGAAGCTTATTGATCCTAGCAATATAAATAAGGCTACTATGCACATGAACTTTTATTTTTCTTAACTTCAATGAAATTTTAAAATATTGTTTATTGATGGTACTTGGAGTGTTATTTCTGTATCTAAGTTAAAAAATCATATTTTATGACAGGCTTGCTGTGCATATATTCTCAGGGTGCATAGTTACCAATACTGATTAGGTTCCTCTCAGATATTAAAAATTCATAATTAAAATATCAAACACTTTGACTTCTGACTTATTGACTGTGGTGTGTATGAAAAAGCTGTTATAGATGTGCATTTTAAAGTAGACACTAGAATTTTTTTCTGAACATATTGAATAAAAATCATATCCCCTGAGTGTGTGGCTACTAGGTCTAATATTTTAATAATGTGCAATTTGATGACCTTAGATGCTTATAAAAGTTTTACCTCCTGTTATTCAGTATTTCTCTTAAACTATATCTTATTTTCCAAGTAATATGGCTAACTCATCACCTATATTCAGACCTTATTCAAACATAATTTTCTGAATGAAAATTTTGTAGACTCTCTCAAGTTAAAATTGTGTCCCTACATTTTACAAAGTTACATGCATTTTATCACATTTAAAATGTATTAATACTCTCATAAATTACAATTTTATATATATTATGTACTTAATAAATAAAATTACTGAAAAATACTTTATATACAAGAAAAGCACATATATAAAATATTCACTTCAATTAATTTTGACTGTGAACAGATCTATGTAACCGCTACCCAAAGAAAGGTATGACATTTTCATCACTTTGGAGAGTTGCCTCATGATATTTCCAGTAAATTTGCTTAATATGTAAAGCAAATAATTTATAATCTTAATCAGTGATGATTAGCTTTAATTCTTCTTAGATTTTATTCAGATGGTCTCATATGTTGTTGCTATTGTTGTTAGGTGTCAGGTCCAACTCTTAGTGACCTTATGTACAACAGAAGAAAACACTCCCCAACACTGTGCCATGCCCAGCACTATGTCATCACTTCTGTGATATTCATAGGGTTTTCAATGGCTGAATGTTTTGGGAATAGTCTGCCAGGTCCTTCTTCCATTTTTGTGGTGCTGGGGATCAAACCCAGGGCCTCAGTGAGCACAGAGAAGCCTCTACCAACTGAGCTAAACTCCAACCCTCATATAGCATAATCATATATTACATGTATAGTACAGTTAAGGTACACATGTAGCCTGTAGCCATACCATTTTGGCATCCAATCCCTTCAGGTCGCAGAAGCTAAGCAGGGTCAGATCTGGATAGTACATGGATGGGAGACCACCTGGAAACACCAGCTGCTGTAGGCTTGGGAGAAGGACCTGGAAACCCACTCCCAAAAATCATTCTGCCATTGAAAACCATATGAATAGCAGAGAAGCACTGACAGTAGTGTTTCACCTATTGTACACAGGGTCCCTATGAGTTGACACTGACTGGAGGGCATTTAATAACCACCACCACCACAACAACAGTATACATATAATCTACTCACATAGTATACACTTATTTGTGCCTAGTCTTCATACTTAGAATAAATTTTTCAGAATCAGCTATATTTTATGTCTATAAGTTGTTCATTCTATCCCATTCTGAGTAATAAAGATATATAAAAGCTTTTTTATCCACTCATCTATTGATGAACATTTGATATTTTGTTGTAAAAAATGATGTTCTTATAAAGAGTCATTTCATTAGAAGGTGGTCTGTTCATTTATTAGAAAAATATGACTGCACAGACCAGCTGCAGCCTAAGATCCAGGGGTTCCCGAAGGCAGATGAGGAGTCAGCAATGGGTAACAGACACAGCAGCTCAGAGGCAGTCTGAATCTGTTCCGTTTATTTCTCAGATAGCCCAGCCTTTTATACAGAACTGCAATTCACTAAATCTTATGAAAGTTCAGAAAAAAGACAAGGAAATTGGTAGCATTGATAGATTACATCAAGGTTTTGTCAACAATCACTTGATTAAATTATCGCATGAGTGTTAGGTGGTGATCAAAGTAGGAGATGAACTCAGAGACAAATTGTGTTTACTTTAAAGAGATAAACCAAAACAACCTGAGCACCTACACCTCTTGTGTCTAAATCAATTAACTATTCTAACTTTATGCAGGAATTAGGGGCAGTTAACTGTTACCTGTGAGTCACCCCACTGAGTCCATTTGTTATGACAAATGGGTTCTCTGTCTTATCAGAATGATGTGTTTACTGTGGGGCTTTTGGTACAAAGGCTTTTGTTTGTGTTGACTCAAGAAGTTTATGCTGTTGGAAGTTATTCAAGAATTACCCTTTGTAAGCCTGCTAGGGAGGTTTGTCAACTCCCAATCTGAATCAACACTGCTCACAAAGCCAGAAGATTATATACTTACATCTATTACTTGTTTTTCATTAATATCTCCCAGAAATCTACAATATGAAGAAAACAGTGACAAATTCAAATTTAAGAAAAAGAAAAGACGAGCCTCCAAGTCCCTTTCCATGAGGAGACCTTCTTTTTGGAGGTACTCTTCCCCTCTCTGTAGACTTTCCCTCTGAGGCAAGAGGTACTTTTCCCCTTTTGGTAGACTTTCCCTCAGATGCCTTTTTTTAAAGATACTCTTCCTCATGTGGGGACTCTGTCTACCCATCATGAGAGGACCTGGACATGGCATATGACTAGGGTTATTTTTCATACAGTAATTTATTTATAGTTTCACTATTACCTACAAAACAACTCTTAATGATTGTTTGCAATATTTTATACTTCCAGAAGCAATAGAAGATATTTATATATTTTTTCCAATCCAAAGAAACATTTGGTACTATCAGATGTTTTGAATTTGGCAATTCTAATGTCTGTAAAATGACGTCGGTTACTAAAAAGAGTGTGAGAGTTTCCAAAAGAGGGTTGTTTGTCTATTTTTGAAATTCTATTAGTTTTTACATCAGATATTTTGAAGATGAATTTTGGTGCATACATATTAGTAATACTTTTGTCTTGTTGAATTGTTCTCCCCTCATTATAACCTTCATACATATGTAATAGCCCTTTCTACTGTTTCCTGGATAATATTACTTTTTCTGAAGTCTGAATTTTTATATTACTTTGACTACTCCAGCTTTCTTTGGATGAGTGTTCACACTGTAAATCTGCCATATTTTTATTTTTAGTCAATCTTTGTCTGTTTATTTAAAATGTTTATTATAAATAGCACTTAATTATGACTTGCTTTTAAAGATATCAAGTTGAGATGAAGTCTTTTAACTGATTTGTTTAAATCAATTATATTTAATTACATATATGTATATATACATATATATATATAGTTGTTGTTGTTGTTAGATGCCAACAAATTGGGTTTCACTCATAGCAACCCTATGTACAATAAAACAATGTATATTATATATTTGATTACACAAAAGTTACCATCTTGATAGTTTTCTCTTCATTGCATTTGTTCTTGATATATTTTCTCTTTTTATTTTGCTTCCTTAATTACTAATTATGTTTTATATTTACACTTTTTTTTTGTACTGGGAGGCTGAACCCAGGGCCTTGTACATGGTAGGCAAACACTCACCACCAAGACACACACTTTTAATTTTTTAATTATTATTATTTTAAGACAGTGTCTCACTAAATTGCACAGGCTGCCTCTGACCTCAAACTTTGGATCTTCTTGGCTTAGCCTATGGAATTGCTAGGATTACAGGCTTGCACAATGGCACCTGGCTCCTATTTTACCTTGATTCTTGATTTATAATGTATACTTCTTGTTTTCTTATTTATTGTCATTCCTCATGAACTTTCTATACACATATTTAATAAATCACACTCTGATTTCAAATAATAACACTTCAGGAATCTCTCAAAACATTAAACAGTTTATCATTCCTCTTTCTCATCTTCTGTAATGTTGAGACACATTTTAATTTTATATATCCAAAGGCTAACATCATTAAAACTTTTGTATTAGGTAGCTAATTTTTTAAAGTCAGTTTTAAAAGGTGACAAAAATCTCCTGTATTCAATCTTATTTTAATAATTTCAGGATATATTTTCCTTATGTAGATGCATACCTTCATCTTATATCATATTCCTTCTTCATGAAGAACCCTTTTCAAAAATACCTTGTCAGATCTGTGAGTAATGAATTTTGAAAAATTCTTGCATGAAAAATCATTATTTCTCTTTTATATCTGCATTTATAATTTTAATAGGCTGTGTTTTTCTTTCTCCTGTAATTATAATCACCATCATCATCATCGTCATCATCACCATCATCATCATCACAGTATTGAGAGGTGAATCCCAGAGCCTCAGGAATACTAGGGAAATGATGTAGCTCCAAGCTGCACTCTCCTTCCTCCCTTTTTATTTTTTAGTTTGAGACAAGGGTCTCGCTAAATTGCGCAGGTTGCCCCGGGGCCTAGAACCTGAGATCCTCCTGCCTCCATTTCCCAAGTTGCTGAGATTATAGGTTTGTACCATGGTACCTGGCTATTCTTTCAGTATCTTAAAAATCACACCCAGTTGTCTTCTGGATTTCAGAGTGTCCAGCAAACAATCTGCTTAAAATCTTATCTTTGTTCTTGGGCATGTAATGCATTTTTATGTTTTCACTACACTGAAGATGCTCTGTTTATCTTTGGTTTTGATAATTTGAAAAATTATGCTTATAAATGTAATTTTAAATATACCTTGATTGTTCATGCATTTATACTGCTTGGAGTTCTAAGACCATTGTATCGATGACATAGTGGTTTAGTGTTTTGGAACACTATTTCAATATTTTTAATATTTTTAAATTTCAATATTTTAAAATAGTGTCAGCAATTATCTCTTTAAATATATATTGGATCTTTTTTATCCCCTGTTAAAATTGAGTAAAGAAGTTGGGATGGTGGTGTATGTCTGTAATCCTGACAAAACTATAAGCTGAAGCAATAAGATCACCAGTTCAAGTTGAGAGGCAGCTTGCATAATTTAGCAAGACCTTGTCTCAAATTAAAAAATTAAATAATAAAAACTAAAATGGGATGGGGATACAGTTCAGTGGTAGAGCACTTTTAAAGTATGAGCAAGGTCCTAGTTTTAATTCTTAAGCACACACAAAAAATAAAAGCCTGAATAATGAAACAATAACAGATGAATGTAGATGCGACTACATTGTACATAACACAGAATTCCTAAAACCTTTGTCTGGCACTCTGACATGTACCTGTAATCCTACCTACTCAGGAAGTGGAGGCAGAAGGATCACAAGTTTGAGGTCAGAGGCAGCTGGTGTAACGTAGCAATATCCAGTCTCAGGATAGAAAGTCAAAAAAAAAAAAACAAAAAAAAAAAAACAAAAAACAGACATTGTGTAAAACCTCAATAACACAGCCTTTGCTAATTTGTTTTCCAACATAAAAAATATAATGAGGCGTATATCAACTCCCATCCCACATGTCTGTCAGCTTGACATGCTGTGGGGGCTTATGTGTTACATGATGCTGAAAGCTGTGCAATCACATTCCAGCAGGGCCACTCATTCTGGACAAGTTTCAGCTGAACGTCCAGACAGACTAGGGAGGAGAACCTAGCAGCCCACTCCTGAAACAATTAGCCATTGCCCTATGAATAAGCAGAGAAGCACTGTAAAATATAGTGCTAGAAATTAGGCTCCCCACAGGCATTAAGAAGATGACTGAGGAAGAGTTGCTTCCTCAAAGTAGAGTTGACCTTAATGACAGAAATGGAAGAGCCCCTGGAATTGCCGTTTGCTGATGTGCTATGATGCAAAATGAGAAGAAACGTAGTGACTGCAACAATGGGCTCCCAAATAAAAAGACTGTCTAGATGCCATTGTGTCGGGTAGTGTTTCCTTCTGTTGTACATAGGGTCGCTATGTGTCAAATCTCACTCCACAGTACCTAACAACCTACTCTCATAGGTGTTATATATATCCAGGTTCATTAGTATGCTCTGTACGTAAATAGGAAATTCAAAGAAATGGAAGTGCAACACCAATATAAAACTTCACAAAATAACATTAACAAAAAGAAAAAAATGCAATAAAAAAGAATTTGAAAAGTAATAGAAGAAGAAGAATATACAAAGTTGGGGTGAGATAAAATTTGATACCTAAACTTTAAATGGAAGTTTCTGATTTTGGAAGATATGAATAACTGCATTTGGTATGATTTAGAACTGCAATTTTATATTGCCCCAGGTAATGTTTCCCATATAAAAAGGTCTCTGTACCAATATTTTCATTACAATATTATCAAAAATATGAGAATATAGTTTAAATACATATATTCTGGTATAATGAAGGAAATTACATAGATAGTAGTGAATTGGTAATAGATAAAAATGATTGATTTTTAAATTTTTGAAGGGATAGAATAATTAAATGCAACTCCTGGGCCTGCATTGGATACCAGAATAAGAAAATTTTGTTAAAGAGGCATTACTAGGAACAGGAAAAAATGGAAATATGAATTGAAGATAAGAACTTTTGTATCATTATTAAATTTCCTAATTATATTGTAGAAGGTAAGAAATGCCCTTGTTCATAGCAAAAATATACTGAATTATTTAAAAAATCATCATCACTATCCTTTACCTTTATGCCAAATTCTACACAAAATGAATCTATGTATGAGTGTTTGTGTAAGAAAAGAATAACTGATAAAACAAGTGTGGTAAAGTGTAAAAATTAGTCATTCAGTGAATATTTAATTTCAAATTATATTTCAAATAGTAACAAAATAAAATGTTACAAAATGAATAAAATTTAAGTTACAAAATATATATTTCATGATACACATATTTAATACTTGAGCACATGCACTATGACACTATATATTGCTTCAAAATGTACATACCATTATAACCCATGCATAGCATTTTGCAAATAAAATTTTATTTCTTGTTCTGCAAGAGGTGATATGCTTGTGTATCTATTTTAAAAGGTTAATTTTTAATGCTTTATTATTTATTATTTATTTATTTGTTTGTTTGTTTGTTTGTTTGTTTATTTATTTTTGTACTAGGGGTTGAACCCAGAGCCTCGCGCTTGCATCCTCTGCAAGTGCTGGACCACTGAGCTGCAACCCCCAGCCCTTTTTTTTTTTTTTTTTACTTTTTTGAGACAGGGTCTCGCTAAATTACACAGACTGCCTCTGGTCTCAAACTTGCTATCCTCCTGTCTCCACCTCCAGAGCCGCTGGGATTACAGGCATGCATCACCATGCCCAGCTCAATTTTTGATGCTGTAATGCATGCTCTGTTATAGAACATTTGCCTCCCTATTGTACTGCCCCTCAAAATAGCAAGGAAAATAAAGCAAATGAAGAACAAAAATGAAAAATATTATGTTTAATGATTTAAAAAATCTTTTATTGTCTCAAGTTCAGTGTAAAAGAATAGAGACTGCTCATTAAGTGAATGCCTGCAGCTATAGCCCTGTGGCATCCGATCCCATCAGATCTCAGAAGCCAAGCAGGGTCAGGCCTGGTTAGTACCTGGATGGGAGACCTCCTGGGAACACCAGAAGCTGTAGGCTTGGGAGAAGGACCTGGCAATCCCCTCCCCAAAATCAATCTGCCATTGAAAACCCTATGAGCAGCAGAGAAGCACTGACAGTAGTGTTTCCCCTGTGGTACAGAGGGTCGCTATGAGTCGGATACCGACTTGATGGCAACAACAACAACAACTTTAAGTGAATATTAGATCAGGCAGAGTGTCTACAATAGCCCTGCATCCCAGGAAAAGCCTGTGGAGAATCCTGTCTTCCAGATTAGGAAATAGCCACTGGTAGGCAGAACTCTGTGCCTGGAACAAGTGTACTGAATCTAAAAGCTTCTCTGATTGAAGTTTGAAATCATAGAACAAAAGAATAAACGCTCCTGGAGAAGACAAAAGGGCTTGCTTTGCAAGTTCCAGTGTATTCAGGATAAGGATCTATGTTTAAAATAGCTGTCGGAGAATTGCTACTATAAGATACCTACACATGCATACACAAGTGCATGTACACACACACACACACACACACACACACACACACACACAATCTTGTTAAACCAGCCTCAGATAAACCAAGATGATGTCTCAGTAACCTGAATTACCTGCTGCTTCCTAATTCATTTTGCTGCAAATAGATGTTCAGAAAAACATGTATGCACATAGATATGTGGATCAATTTGACCAGCAATCAAAATACTGACAAAATAATGAAGTAAGGAATACTGAGAATAAACATAAAACATAAAAAACAGTTTTTGCCCATTAATAGTTGAATGGGGCTAGAGTTTAGTTCAGTTGGTAGAGTGCTGCTCTGCACTCTCTGAGGCCCTGGGTTTGATTGCCAGCACTGCATAAAACAGGAGAAAGACATGGCAATCCATTCTCAAAGCAATTCTGAAACAATTTGCTATTAAAAACCCTACAAATAGCAGAGAAGCACTGACCTAGTGCCTGGGCATGGCAGTGACAGAGAGTGTTTTGTTCTGTTGTACATAGGGTTGCTATGAGTCAAACCAAACTCCACAGCACCTAACATCCACAATAAGTGAATATCATGGCTAAAAAGTTTTCAAAAACATAAATTGAAAATATTTACAATGTGTTTTTTATAGATGACATAACAACTTTATAAGGATTACTGAAGAAATGTTCAAACAATGAAAGTAAAAATTTAATTGCTTACCTAAAAATAAGATGCAAACATAAATAATGAAGTCATAACAGAAATAAATGCCACAGAAGAAGGTAGTAAAATAAAATAACAAATGAAAACTAAGCAGAATAGAGGTAACATTGCAACTCTATGAAGAAAAATAATAGGATTTCTACATACTCCAAAAGAAAATGCTATAATATAAATATGAGCTATTCGGAAAAGTAGTGACTACTTGTAAAATAATTATGTGTGGAAATAAAAATATTTCATATGGTAGAATATATTCAAATAATGAATTCAATATGTAATATTAAAATATTTTAAAATTAATCCTGAAACTCTACACATTTCTTATACCATCCCTGACAAATCCATTATTAGAAAAATAATGTCAAATTTTGGCATTCCTCAGGAAAATTGAAATGTATGCAGAATTTCCAAGCCTACATCTAAAACAAAAATGTGAAATGACTGTGAGTAAAAAATATGGATATATCGTTACCAACAGATATTATAATAAAGGAAAGACATAAATGATTGTATTAACAACAAATACCTTAAATTTTAGGACAAGTCATTGACAAGAAAAAGAAAGGCCCCCTAACTGTTGAAATCCACAATGAATATCTTATTGTCATAAATATGCATGTATAAAATATCGAAGCCTCAACTTTATGAAGCAAAAACTTGAGGATAAAGGAAAAATTACCTTCAGGTCTTTTACCTCATCATAATGCAGAGAAAATATTAAATAATAATTTAGAGTATCTGGTCAATATTATAAGTCAGTAGATGTAATTGCCTTGTATCAAAAAATTTACATAGAATACACCTCATTTCCAAATGTTTATGCAACAATCACAACCTGAGTACATGTTTGCATTAATAGCCACAAAGAAAAAATAAAATATGTTGTGATAAATGGAATAACTAGATAAAACTTCTATAATTAACATACTATTCATTTTTTAAAAGTTAAAGAATACACATATACACATACATGTACAAACACACACATATACAAATACACATACCTCTAATAAAAATGTTTAATTACAAAAGCAAATTTCTTAATAAAACAATCTTCAAACACTAAATCAGAGTGAATATTTTAAAAATAATTCATAAAATTATTATATGTCAGAACATATGTGAACATGTAATGAGAGAATATGCACATAATTACTTTTATTAATGACAGAATAAAAGTGAATGAAAATCTTCTAAAACTGCATCTGGCAAAAGCCCAGCCATAAACTAATGAAGGGAAAAGATGGAAATTTTAAATATAAAAAGTGATATGTAGAAAGGAATAATACAACAATGAAACCTATAAGATTATACAATAAATTCTAAAAGACCATGGAAGAAGCAAACACAAAATGACATAACATAGAAATATAGAGAATAAATTAAATAAATCTCTCAAGTCCATGGAAATAAACGTCAACCTAACAAGAAGATAATTTTAAAGAAATATAAGTTCTTTAAATATGACATCAGAAAAGTATAAATGTATGGAAACCATTTACTATAGTATAAAGAAGAAATGTTTAAAGTATGAAAATAAATCATAAATAACCACACATCACTTGAGAGAAAAACAATAATGGAACGTCACCTTCTATATCTATTTTTTACCATTACATTAACAAATTAGCAAAATAACCAAGATGGCCAAAACCGTAATAACTTAAAACATGGATTTAATTCTACCAACAAAAGAATGATACATTAGACAAAAATATTGGCAATATATTTGAATTACCACCACAAATATTAAATGAAATCTGAGACATATGCAAGAAAATCCTAAACAATGCAAAAGCAAAAAAGGCAGTGAATCAGAGGTTTACTTCCAAATGGAAATAACATAAATCATATTATATGTTGTTGTTGTTGTTAGGTGCCATTGAGTCTTGTCCAACTCATAGCAACTCTATAGGGTTTTCAATGGCTGATTGTTTCGGGATTGCCTCAGGATTAGATTGTCATGTCCTTCTCCTATTTTTGCAGTGCTAGGAATCGATCCAGGGACCTCAGAGCCTGCAGAGCAGCGCTCTACCAACTGAGCTAAATACCAGCCCCAAATCACATATGTATATATAAATCATATATAACAAGATGAATTGCATATTTATAGTTTTAAATTTATACAAATAGCAAATCATCTAAATAACATAAATCATGTATTTCTGTATGTATATTTAGAGGGAAAGAACAACATAGGTGAATAGAGATGGATACAGATGTGCATGTTTATGATTACAGGAGATGTTGCCTTCAACTTCTAGCTGAAATAAAATTTTTTATTATGTTGCATTTACTGAGATTTACAATAAAGCTCTTCTTTTTCCATACTTTGCACACTTCTACTTTTTACTGGTTCACACGTAAAAATAGATCATGTTCTTTTATCTTTTATTCAAGTATATAAAGTAAACAAAAGGACAAATAAAAGTTTTCACTTTACCCACCTCTGTTCTGCTTTGATAACCACTGTATCCTCGCAAAGGCTGACACATACAGATCATACTCTAAATATTTTCTGCTTCTCTTTTTTACAGTTGGCAAAATATAACCAACTCAATTTTATGTCTATCTGTACAGATAGTTTTATTTCTTCTTTGTATCTCAATATTTTAGAATTTCAGTATGTGGAAATAAAATGATTTATTTAACACTTTCTCATTCAATAACAATGTAGGTTTTTTTTTTTTGACAGAGAGAGAGAGAGAGAGAGAGAGAAAGAGAGAGAGAGGGACTGAGTCTTGCTCTTGCTGTCAGCCCAAGCTGGCCTCAAACTCATGCCATTCCTGCCTCAGCCTCCCAAGTGCTAGAATTTCAGGTGTGTGCCACTATGTCCAGCTCTTGGGTGTTTTTGTCTGTTTATTTTCACAAATAGAAAATAATAAAATTCAGAATATGATTATCCCTGTTTATGTATTCCTGTATAAATACTTTTGTGGGATACCTTAATAGAAAATGAACCCTTTTATAGACACTGTTGTTGTTTGTTGCTATCAAGTCAGGTCTGACTCATAGTGACCCTGTTACAGCAGAGTAAAACACTCTCCAACACTGCACCATGCCTGACATTACTGTCAGTGCTTCTCTGCTATCCATAGGGTTTTCAATGGCTGATCCTCTTAAAAATGGATTGCCAGGGACTTTCTTCTTAGCCTGCATCACCTGGTATTCCCAGGAGTCTCCGATCCAAGGACTAAACATGTGGACCATGCTTAGCTTCTGAGATCAGGTGAGATCAGAGGTCAGGGTGCTGTGGCTGCGGATGAGGCTTTTACAGACTGTACTACATGTTTATGCCTGCAGCCGTAGCCCTGTGGCATCCCATCCCATCAGATCTTGGAAGCTAAGCAGGGTCAGGCCTGATTAGTACTTGGATGGGAGACTGCCTGGGAACACCAGGTGCTGGAGGGCTTGGGAAAAGGACCCCACAACCCACTCCCAAAAATCAATCTGCCATTGAAAACCCTATGAAGAGCAGAGAAGCACTGACAATAATGTTTCACCAGTTGTACGTAGGGTCACTATGAGTCAGACACTGACTGGATGTCACCTAACAACAACAACAACAACATATACTTTATTTTCTCCATCATTTAATTCAAACTGTACTTCCATAGGAATATATGACAATACTGGCTTCCCCAAAGCTTTTCCAATCCTGTATATTACCAATAGTTTAAATTCTAGCCATCCGAAGAGTTTGAAAAAATATTTTTTTTTTTTTTAGTTTTAGCATGTCCACTTTGTTCCATATACATTTATCCAGACTATCATTAATATTTGAGGAAGGGAAGGGATGGGCCATAAGACTGATCTATGGTAAAACATTATAATAAATATAGTCTAATTTTGCACAGCCTGCAGCCATAGCCCTGTGGCATCCGATCCGTCAGATCTCGGAAGCTAAGCAGGGTCGGGCCTGGTTAGTACCTGGATGGGAGACTGCCTGGAAACACCAGAAGCTGTAGGCTTGGGAGAAGGACCTGGCAACCCCCTCCCAAAAATCAATCTGCCATTGAAAATCCTATGCACAGCAGAGAAGCACTGACAATAGTGTTTCCTGTTGTCCAGAGGGTCGCTATGAGTCGGATACAGACTTGACGGCACCTAACAACAACAACAATTTTACACATGCCCAGGAATCCTCTGACAAGTATCAGAATGCAGAAAAATATCACTACTATGTTTTCCATAAGATAAAAATGAACTATCAATAAAATTCAGAAATGAATAAATTCATCTGTTTCCTAAAATATGGGTACCCAAATTTTCTAAAGCCATAATAAATAGTTTTAGAACGTGAAATTTTATTTTATGTTACTCTGTTGTTACATGTTGTTAGGTGCCGTCGAGTCGGTATCCAACTCATAGAGACCCTCATAGGGTTTTCAATGGCAGACTGTTTTGGGATTGCCTTGGGAGTGGATTGCCAGGTCCTTCTCCCACTTTTGCGGTGCTGGGAATTGAACTCGGGACCTCAGAGACTGCAGCGCAGCGCTCTACCCACTGAGCTAAATCCCAGCGTTGTTACATAGGGCATAACATTTCCACAAAGCTTATTTTTGAGACTACAGTCAGTGATCAGAAACACAAGAGTAGCCCAAC
>VMDO01032698.1:0-18707 GCA_007922755.1 Pedetes capensis | reverse complement strand
GTTGTTGTTGTTAGGTGCCCTCGAGTCGGTATCCGACTCATAGCGACCCTCTGCACAACGGGGGAAACCCTATTGTCAGTGCTTCTCTGCTGTTAATAGGGTTTTCAATGGCAGATTGATTTTTGGGAGGGGGTTGCCAGGTCCTTCTCCCAAGCCTACAGCTTTTGGTGTTCCCAGGTGGTCTCCCATCCAGGTACTAACCACGCCCGACCCTGCTTAGCTTCTGAGTTCTGATGGGATCGGATGCCCCAGGGCTACAGCTGCAGGTGATAATGTTGTTAGGTGCTGTTAAGTCAGGTCCTACACATAGCAACCTTCTTAGGGTTTTCATTGGCCAATTGTTTTGGGATTGTTTTTAGGAGTGGACTACCACATTCTTCCCCCATTTTTGCAGTGCTGGTGATTGAACCTGAGTGCTCAGAGAGCACAGGGCAGGTGCTCTACCAACAGACCTAAACCCCAGCCCCAAATACTAATCTCTGCCTCAGAGTTGTTAGGTGCTGTCAAGTTGTCTGGTGCTATGTCAGTGCCTCACAGCTCACTGCAGTTCAGTGGCTGATTGTTTCAGGAGTGGGTTGCCAGGTCCTTTTCCTGTATTTTTGGTGCTGAGGATAGAACCTAAGTCCTTGGGAAGTGTGGAGTGGCCCTCTATGAAACTCATATTGTATGCTAATTAAATAATTTAAAAAAGATTATATGGTAGCAGTCTTGGGTAGTTCACTCACATGACAATAGGGCCCCCATTCTCAGTAGCATAGATTTCATTACAAACCCAGCCGTCCTTGCTGATTTGGATCAGAGATTCTGCTAATACTCATAAACTATATGACAACTAACTCTTCCTGTCTCAATCTGTTAATTTCACTCATTTGGGACTACTGGTGTATAACTAACACTATTTGAAGAGTGATATTTTAGACATAGCAGGTTTAGAAACAAAAATAAGGGGTGTTGATTTCCTTGAGTCACAGTTGCATCATTTATATAACATTAGCATTCCTGCCACACTCCCCACCAGTTAGAGAACACCTAGAAGGAGCAGTCTGTCCTCATAAGCCTCTCCCTAGGGCAAGAGCCGATCAGAATGCCTTGCCCAAGCTCCTATGCTATGTCTATGGCAAATAAATGAATAAGGAAACAAATATATCACAAAGCTATGCCATCCCCTGAGCCCACAGCTTGCTAAGACCAGCATAACTCTGGGGAAGTATCAAGACCTGTGATGCTACAGGCTGCCTATTGGTGAGTTAGTCTTGTGGCACAAGACTGCTGCAACTAGCCACAGGTGATACTAACTAGAATAAAAAACCAGTGCACTGGGCTTGTGAGTCTTCTCCCCACACTGGATCTGTTCCAGAGACTGTGGAAGGGGGATATTAGGATTTGCCCATGGTAAGGTTCCACCCAGCCCAACACTAAATTCCATAGTGAAGTCCTGATCTCACTGCCCTGTCCTAACCTCAGGAAATGTTTTTTATCATGCTATGACTAAGCTGCAAAAGGTTAGGGTAATGATAAAGGCAGTTCCTTGGCCATTGAGGCTGATTCTAAGATGAGTAATAACTGGGTCTCACAGCAACAAGGACCTCCACATTCTCAGGGGTTCACTGATGCCCACATCACAGTTTTCATTAGGGCAGGCTGAAACACAAGGCCATACACTTAGGTGCAGGTTTTTCTGCCTGGTGCTGGGTAATTCTACAACTCTGTATATGAGCATTCACCTGGTTATAGCTGTGCTGAGTGAGGTTGGGGGACAGGTGGTGGAGATTGTCCTTTGACCACCAAGACTTTCTCTAAATTCAGTCTCACAGCCACTGGGACTTAGGGAGTCTCAGGAAGAGTGTGGGTAGTCCAATTGCCCCAATCCAAGGCTGGAACTAAAGTCTGTCAAGTTGGAACACAGCTATGTTCATGATGCCAGGGCTCATCCAGAGGTTCTAAGTGTGATCTTTGTCCTATCTATAGAGCTTTGACTTTCCACTGGATAATGAGTCCCACTGAAGCCCAGCACTGAGCTCCAAGATAAAGCCCTGTGCTACCGTTATTATGTGTTTCCCACAATCAGTGGAGTCTTGTTCCTCCTTTGCACTTGGGGTGAGAATAAGTGTAGTGGAGACAGTCAGTCATCCAGCCTAAAGCAGTTCCAGTGATTAGGTTGGAGGGTCATGGGACTTTGTTCAGTAGTGGGTTTCATCATGGTGAGCCTGATACTGGATTTAAATTCAAAGGCCTACACTTAATTTCCTCTCTCCTCTTCAAGTGGAAAGAGTTGCTCTCCTTGGTAGGTTGCTTGGAATTAGGGGAAGGACGACATAGACAATTCCTTCTTTCCTGCCTTCTATATGTTTTTTTAATACTAAAAGCAGAACTATGGTCTTTCATCTGATTTCCTTAGCTTTGGACTGGCAGTTTGGTACATGAATAGCTATTCAACCTTTCACTTGAAGATCTTAGCCACTTGTGTATTGGGTTATTTGTTTTTGGGGGGGTTTTCTTCTTTAGTTCTTTATAAATTCTAGTAATTAGACCTTTATCTGATGTATAAAATGTGAAGAGTTTTTCCCATTCCATGGGGGTTTCCTTGACTCCGTTAATTGTTGCTTTGGCTGTGCAGAAGCTTTTAAATTTCATGTAGTCCCATTTATCTATTCTTGTTGCAATTTTTTGAGCAATTGGAGTCCTATTAAGGAAATACTTTCCTATGCCTATATGATGGAGTGTGTTGCCTATCTTGCCTTCTATAAGCTTTAGAGTTTCTGGTTTTATATTGAGATCTTCTATCCATTTTGAGTTAATTCTCATGTATATTGAGAGATGTGGGTCAGCTTTCATTTTCCTGCATGTGGATGACCATGTTTCCCAGCACCATTTGTTGAAAAGGCTGTCCTTTTTCCAGTTTACTTGCTTTGGTCCTTTGTTGAAAATCAGGTGGCTATAGGTGTGTTGAGGTATAGCTGAGTCTTCTATTCTGTTCCAGATGTCTTCAGGCCTATTTTTGTGCCAGTACCAAGCTGTTTTTGCAACCACTGCCCTGTAGTATAGCTTGAATTCAGGGATTGTGATTCCACCTGCTTTAGATTTGCAGCTTAAAAGTGTTTTGGCTATACGTGGTCTTTTCTAGCTCCACATGAATTTTTGGATCACTTTTTTCTATTTCTGTAATGTCAGTCAGTGGAATTTTAATGGGTATTGCATTAAATCTATAAATTGCTTTTGGTTGGATAGCCATTTTTACTATATTGATTCTCCCTATCCAGGAGCAGGGGAGGTCTTTCCATTTTTCAGTGTCCTCTGCTATTTCTTTCTCTAATGTTTTGAAATTTTCCTTGTAGAGATCTGAAGGGTCTTTGGTTAGATTGATTCCAAGGTATTTAATTTTCTGGTGCGCTATCATGAATGGTATTTTTCCTGAAATTTCCTTCTCTTCTTGTTTGGAATTGGTGTAAAGAAAAGCTATTGATTTTTTTTGTGTTAATTTTGTAGCCTGAAACTTTGCTGAAGGAGTTAATTAGTTGTAACAGTTTTCTGGTTGAGGTTTTGGGGTCTTTCAGGTATAAGATCATATCATCTCCAAATAAGGATAATTTGACCTCTTCCTTGCCAATCTGTGTCCCTTTGACTTCTTTCTCTTGTCTGATTGCCTTAGCCAGGACTTCAATTACTATGTTAAATAGAATAGGAGAGAGAGGACATCCTTGTCTTGTTCCAGATCTAAGAGGAAATGGTTTTAGTTTTTCTCCATTTAATATAATGTTGGCTGTAGGTTTGTCATAAATGGCTTTTATGAAATTAAGGTATTTTCCTGTTATACCTATCTTCTCCAGTGTTTTTATTATGAAAAGGTGTGGCACTTTGTCGAAGGCCTTTTCAGCATCAATTAAGATAATCATGTGGTTTTTGTTTGCCAGTTTCTTGATATGCTGGGTTACATTAATTGATTTCCCAAATAACCCAATACACAATTGGGCAAAGGAACTGAGTAGACAGTTTTTAAATGAAGAGGTCCATAAAGCCATGAAACACATGAAAAAGTGCTCAACATCCCTAGCCATTAGGGAAATGCAAATTAAAACAACTCTGAGATTTCACCTTACACCAGTAAGAATGGCCAAGTTCAATAAAACAAACAACAACAAATGCTGGCGAGGTTGTAGCAAAAAAGGAACACTATTACATTGTTGGTGGAGCTATAAATTGGTCCAGCCACTGTGGAAATCAATATGGAGATATCTTAAAAAACTGAAAATAAATCTACCGTATGACCTAGCTATAACACTACTGGGAATTTACCCAAAGGAAGATGGGTCATCATAGCACAGAGACACCTGCATCTCCATGTTCAATGCTGCACTTTTCACAATAGCAAGGTTATGGAATCAACCAAAGTGCCCTTCAACAGAAGAATGGATAAAAAAACTATGGTACATATACATGATGGAATACTACTCAGCAATCAAGAAAAATGAAATAATGTCATTTGCAGCAAAATGGATGGAATTAGATAAAATTATTTTAAGTGAACGAACCCAAGCTCAGAAAGAGAAACACCACATGTTCTCACTCATATGTGGGAGTTGAATCAAAATTATAAGGAGGAAATATCCTATTCAAAGGTTGGATTAAAATAAAACAGAAAAAATAAAGCTAAGAATGGTGTCAATATAAATGGTCTAGAAAATGCATGCAATTGTTCTGACAATAACAAAGTTTGCTATGGAAAAATTTCTATCTTAAACAGAACTGGGACTCAAGTACATATAGAAAAATTTACCAAGTAAATGATAGAGAAGACTTAGATGGGGAGTGTGGGGGGAAGCATACAAGAGGGTAAGGGGGAACCTATATGAATAATGTACATCAAAATGTATATATGGAAATGCCACAATGAAAAGCATGTCAAAATGAATCACATTAAGGTGTACATTAAAAATGTCCAATAAAAAATTTTAAAAAAAGATCTTAGCCACCATCTGGCTTTGCATTTGAGGTATCTATTTTTTACCAGTTAATTACAATAAAATGTAGTAAGTGCTATAATGAAAGAGGTAAGATCAAGTGGAATCTTATATAAAATATTCTGCTTATATCAGAATGAATTATACAAGTGTGAGGTCTTATTAAGGTTATTAATTAGGATATAAATTAGTTTCCTTGAAAGTACCCAGCAAATGCTTTGAGCAAAATAGATAATATTAATAACAGAAAGTCATTTCATGACCTTACATGGGATGACCTAGTACTATAATTATGTCAATAGCTATAATTCAAAGCAATCCTAATAAAATTCCAGGATGAATTTTGAGAATCCTGATAAAAATGTTCTAAATTTTATATAAAAGAATAAAAGTTCACCCATAATAAGTCTGTCTTATCAAAAAAAAATACAGGGGTTTGCCCTTACCAAACCCTAAGAAATAATACAAAATCATAGTCATAAAAATATTGTTGTTGGTACAAGAACAATTAAGTAAATAGGTAAATAGAACAGCTCAGATATAGAATAGGTACATATGTAAACTTAATATATGATAAAGATGACACCTCTTTTGTAGATGGTTCTGGGAAATCTGGCTCATATAAAGAAAAGTAAAATTAGATTCTTACTAGTACCACTTACAAAGATAGATACTAGGTGTAATAAAGACCTAGATGTGAAAGGTAAAGTTATAAAAATAAGTTAATATAGGAAAACACCATTGTCAGCTAGGTGTGGGGGAAGAATTCTTATAATTATATAAGCCATGAGAACTAAACCTACAGTGCATACATCATCCAATTCTACAAAGTTACTATACTAAAGAAGCAATAACCTAGAAAGAAAATTGATGTGATTTCCTCAATTTTCAGCAATTATATCCTTTCTGTTGTTCTTTAGTTGTCTTTTAACATATGATAGATGCAAAAGTACAAGATTAGAAAAAGAAAATTTTAACAAGATATATAAACTTTCAGCAAGTTTCTACTTCTGTATGGGCAGTAGTTTCTACATCTTTAAAACAAGGAGGTTGAAATAAATTCTTTCTAAAATTACTTACTTCAGATCCCTTCTGCCTCACAAGTCTATCATTTGCTGATTCAGTGACCCTATGAATATTTTGATGACAGCTTGGTGCAAGAGATTGTAAGAATTAAGATGCTAACCTCCAGAATCAGTAAGAACTGTTTTCAAGTTCTGATTCTGCCACTTCCTATGACCCTGGCTTACTTATTAAACTTGTCTATGCTTCATTTCCCTCAATTGTAAAATGGAGATATCGTCCCTCCCTTACAGGTTTGTTGCAAAAATAAGTATGTCAGTACATATAAAAATTTTAAAGATTGTCTAGCACATAATAAACACTGAAGAAATGTCCCGTTAATTTTCCTCTTCTAAAAGTTAAAAAGTAATTGTAGCAGTCAGCTGTTGTTGCTATAGCAGAAAATAGCAACTCAATTAAACTTATGGAGGAAAAAATTTATGGGAAGCTCACAGATAAGTCCATAATGGCAGTGGGGTAGGAATGGCTGTGGTAAGAGGTAGATCTCATGGCAGACAACCTCACAGCATCATGGGGAAGGAGACAGAGAGCTTCGTGGAACCATAGGTCCAGTAAAAACTTCCAAACTCCTGCCCCCTGTGGGCAATTCCACAAAGATGAGTCCTGCCTCCCAAGGATCCACAACCCCCTCAACACAATGCAATAAGCTGAGGATCGAACCAAAAAACACATGACCATTGAGGGACATATTATATTTAAACCATGATATTCTGCCCCAGGCCCCCAAAGGTCCATGGCCATCTGATAAAGCAAAATATGTTCAGTCCAACTTTAACATTTCTAAACTTCTTAACAGTCTCAACTGTGTTTAAATTTCCAAGTCTCCACTGAGACTCAAGGCAAACTCAGCCACAGACCCTTGAAAAACATCAGGTGGTATACTTCCAACATATAATGGCACAGAGTAATCATCCCTATTCCTAAAAGGAGGACTGGAGGCACAGGAAGGAAGTACTGGTCTATAGTAAAATCCATATCCCACTGGAAAAACAAAACCTGTCAATTCAAGTCTGGCATCTGGAACAAAAGACATCACCTGGCACTTGACATCATCTATGCTCAAACAAGCTTGGGTGGCTCTACCCGTCTATCCTTGTCACATGCAGCACATATGGCCCTCATAGGTTGGCTCCATTTCTTGATGACAGCTTCCCTTGATGTATGCTTCACTTTGCCACCATCTCCAACATCTTGGGGTCTCCATTGCTACTTAGGCTCCATCCACAAAGCTTCACACATCAACTCTCCAAGGAATCTCTGCAGGGTATCCAACCATGGTGTACATTGCCTGGCCTCACAGGCTATCTTTTGAAATCTTGGTGGCAGCCTCCACAACCCCTTAACTCTTGCATTCTTCATGCCTGGAAAACCAGCACCACATGGATGATGCCAAGGATTGCTGCTAGCTCAAGTGGTATCTGGGTCCTTTTGGACAGTGGCTTCAGTGGAAGCCTCTGTATTACCACCCCTGAAAACCATTTCCCTGGGTTTTCTCTTTCCAGAAGAGCATACCAGAGATACTCCTCAGACACTCCCTTTTCAAATGAGTTTTCTGGTTCATGCCCACTGGGACATTTAGATGGGAGAGATCTGACTCTTTCCTGGGCTCAAAACCATCTTTTAGTATAAAGTATGTGTCATTTCTTTACCTTGGCTTATCTCCTTGCCCAAACTGGCCTTCACAAGTGCTGCTTTTAGTCTCCTAAAACTACACATTTTCCAGATTTTCCTGTCTGGCCATTTGCCCTATTTTTCCATAAATCTTGCTGAACACAGCAAGCAGTATCCAAGTCATGCCCCCTATATCACCTCACTCTTGTGGTATTTCCTCTATTAGGTTTCTGCACAGAAATGACCTAATTCTCTTGTACCAATTTTTGTATTAGTCAGCCTTTGTCACTGTAGCAGAAAAACAGACCAACGCAACCTTATAAAGGTAGAGATATTTATTAGAAGTGCATAGATGATCAGTCTATAATAATGGAAAATTGTGGTGGTAGGGTATGCATCTAGGCTTGTGACAGGGCCCATGGCAGATAACCTTATGGCATCATGGAGCAGGAAACAGAGAATTTACAAGAACCACAGGTCTGGGTAAAAAATAACCGCCAAAGCCTGCCCCAGTGACTATTTCTTCAAAGCTGAGTCCCACCATCCCATGTCTGTGACCTCCGAAAACAGGACCACAAGCTGGTGACCAACAGTTAAAGCACATGACCTTCAGGTAACATTTTGTATTTAAACCATGATACTAATGTAATCTGAACCTCATAGAACTGCTATGTGGATTAAATGAGAAAATGCATATGAAATACTCAGAATAATTCTTGCAACTATCTATAAATGACATAGTGGTAGTGGCCATTCTAGTTTCATTTTGGGGCATTATTTCCATTTTGTAGTTGCCACAAAGTGCTTGAAACATTCCCAACATGTGACTGTATTGATACAGATCAGAGGGACCCAATATTCCCTAAGGGTATTTAGCTAAAAGTTCAGCACTGTTAAATACTATTAGGAACTCTTATAGGTAGTATGACTTCATCTAAGCACTATGTCAGATTATACAGGTTAAATTCAACAAATTTAAGATTATCAAAGAAGAACCAGATTAATACACTAATCTCAGCTGAGTTTGATCATTTAGTATATACACAATTGATGTTACAACTTTATTGAAGCATAATTGATGTGCAATATGCTATACATATTTAAAGTACAATTGGATGAGTTTGGTTATAAATACATAACTATGAAATCATCACCACAGTCAAGATAATGATCATATTCATCACTCCAAAAAATTCCCCCATTTCTCTTTGCAATCTCTCCCTCCCTCCACTCCATCACCTGGCAGCCGCTGATCTGCTTCTGCTGCTATAGATCTTAGTTTGTATTAACTATAATTTTATACAGGTGAAATTATGCAGTGTGTAATATTTTTTAATCTGGATTCTTTAACTCGGCACAATGATTTTAGGATTCATTCAGTTGTGGCATATAAATTGTTCCTTTTTATTGCTGAGTAGCATTCCATTGTATAGATAAACCTCAATTTGATTATGTTGTTGTTGTTAGGTGCTGTCGAGTCAAGCCTGACTCATAGTGACCCTCATAGGGTTTTCAATGGATGACTGTTTCGGGATTGCCTTGGGAGTGGGTTGCCATGTCCTTCTCCCATTTTGTGGTGCTGGGAATTGAACTCGGGACCTCAGAGACTGCAGAGCAGCACTCTAACAACTGAGCTAAATCCCAGCACCAATTTGATTATACATTCATTTTTTGTGCATTTCTGTTGTTCACAATTTGGGTTTATAATAAATCCATTGGGCTGAGATTTAGCTCAGTTGGTAGAGTGCCACTCTGCAGTCTCTGAGGTCCCGAGTTCGATTCCCAGCACCGCAAAAATGGGAGAAGGACGTGGCAACCCACTCCCAAGGCAATCCCCAAACAATCTGCCATTGAAAACCCTATGAGGGTCGCTATTAGTCAGACACAACTCAACGGTACCTAAAAACAACAACAACAGCAATAAATCCATGAGCAAGTCTTTGAGTGGTTATGTTTTCATTTCTCTTTGTTGTTAATCTTAGGTGCCATGGAGTTGGATCCAATTTATAGTGACCTTCATAGGATTTTTAGTGGCTGATTATTTTGGGATTGCTTCGGGAGTGGATTGCCATGTCCTTGTCCCATTTGTGTGGTGCTGGGGACTGAACAAAGGCCACAGAGAGAGCACAGCAGCACTCTACTGAGCTAAACCCCAGCTCCTCATTTCTCTTTGTTATTGTTGTTAGATGCCGTAGAGTTGGTAACCGACTTATAGTAACCTATGTACAGCATATGAAACAGTATTGTTACTACTTCTCTGCTATTCATAGAGTTTTCAATGGCAGATTGTTTTGGGGAGTGGATTGCTGGATCTATCTCCCAAGCCTACAGAAACTGGTGTTCCCATGTGGTCTCTCATCCAAATACTAATCAGGCCCAACCCTGCTTAGCTTCTGAGATCTGACGGGACCAGCTGCCACAGTGGTATGGCCACAGGCTCATTTCTCTTTAGCAAATACTTATAATGACATGATTGGGTTGTGTGCTAAGTGCATATTTAATTTGCATGCAAACTGTCAAATTCTTTCCAGGAGTATCCATTCCATCTTATGTTCCCTTCAGAAGTGTATGAGAGTTGTCTTTGCTCCAATTCATCACTGACAACTGTTATTGTCACCCTTTTTACTAAAGCTATTCTATTGATAAGATGGTATATCTCATTATGACATACACATTTGTTTTCATGAGAGAGGATCTTACTATATAACCAAGACTGACCACAAGCTTGAGATGCCACCTCGGCCTCCTGAGTGCAGAGATTAGAGGTATGGGCCACCACACCATGCTATTTACTCATTTATTGATAAGTAATTCTTTTTAGCATATTGTAGGTGCTTGATGGCTACTTGCATTCCTTCTTTTGAGAAATGTTTGTTTAAATACACAGGTGACTAAATATGTATTCACATTTTAAGAGAGCTTATTTGTGTATTACTTTTCAAAGTTGAATTGAATTATGGTAGCATTGTATAGTATGACATTCTCTCAAAAAGTGGAGTTAATCCAATGAATGCTAGAATTGACATTTGACAGGCAGGACAGTCACAGAAAATGGTGGAAGCACAGTTTTTATTTAGGAGTGCAAGACAATTTTGAATGGGTACTTGAAATTTGGGGCTGGTGTTACCTCAGTTGATAGAGTGCTGTTCTACACTCTATGAGGCTCTAGGTTCGATCCTCAGTACTGCCAAAATGAGAGAAGGATGTGGCATCCCACTCCCAAAGTAATCCCAAAACAATCAGCCATTGAAATCTGTATGAATATCAGAGAAGCACTGACATAGTGCTGGGTATGCAACAATGTGAGGGAGTGTTTCCTTCTGTTGTATTTAGGGTCGCTATGATTTGGACCCAACTCCATGGCACTGAAAAACAACAACAAAAAAAAACCCTTAAAATTTGAGAACATTGTGGAAATACAATGATAATTGTGGTGTGAGTATGCAACAGAACCTCCAATATGCCTAACAACTGCATGCATTTTTGATAAGTTTGAGACATGTGGTACTGTTGTGATGTGTACAAGGTAAGATTTGGGTGGTCTTGCACACACAGACCTGCTTCTTCTGCTATGGTGCCCATTTTGGGTACCTCTTAAAATTGTGGAAGTCAAATGTGACTTGTACTCATCTTTTGTTATGAATAAATATTAAATATTACAACTTTAATAGTTTTTTCCTTTATTAAAATGTGTATACATTTTCAGCACCCTCTGTGTTTTGCCCACTGGATTATTTTCTCATTATTACTATGAGTTTTTATCTATTGTAGATTAAGGTATTTTAGCAGATAAATTCTCTGTATTTTCCCCATCTATGGTTGCTTAACAAATTTTCTTAATGCTTTTATATCAAAAAATTTTAACTTAATGAAGTCCAGTTGGGCAATTTTTCATTTTCTGGTTTGTGCTATTTTTATTTTAATAGGAATACCTTTGCCTTTTATGTTTGCTTCCACATTTCTTTATGATCTTCAGTCTTATATAAAGGCTGTGGTCCACTTCAAGGTAAATTATTTTTGTGTGTACTGTGCTATAGGGGTCGATGCTTATTATTTTATTATATATTGGTATCAAGATGTGACACCAGTATTTGCTGAAAATATTTTCATTTTATTCTTTGGCACTCTTGTTAAAAATAATTAATTATGCATATGTTACTTTATTTCTGGACCCTCTATTCTGTATAAAGCACACAAAAGAAAATAACCAGCATTCATAAGATGTCCACTGAGATATCATCATTGCAAATATGTTAGCATTCTACTCCCTATGTTTGCTGCATTTTACAGTTTACTTTGCATTAATAGTTTACTTCATTCATTAACATCACACCATAAATGCTTCCTATTGAATGTAGATGTTTGAAATATCACCTTCAATGAGTACATTGCTGTTTTCTATTCCAAGTTATATTACTTACTGGCTGTATGCCTTGGTTACATTTGCTAACATCCTTATGACTTGTTTTTCTTGGTTTTGAAAGGTGTATTTTAATAGCATCTTCCAACATTATTCAGAAATCTAAAGGTGATAATTTATGTAAAGTGTTTCTCACAATTCCTGGCACAATATTAGAACTCAGAAAATCTTATAGTAACTAGAAAAAATAAAAATAAGATATACAATATTAATAAACAAATTGCCAAATCTCAGTGACATAATACATAGACATTATTTTCTTTTTCATGCACAGGAACAAAAAATATAGTAAATATCTATTCATATTAAATTTTATACCTTTACATGGCAAGCTTGATCAAAGTAGCAGGGAACAAAATGGCTGGAACTTCACCAGAAGCATTTCATAGCTTCAGACTCAAAAATTTTCTCACAGGCCATTGGCCAGTAGTAGCCACATGATTTTATCTAACTTCAAGGAATTAGAAAGTAAAGTAAATGAAACATTTGGCAAGCATTGATAACTCCACCATATCCACAGAAGTATTTTTAATGGTTTTCAGAGATTACATCTGCTTTATTTCTTTAAATGCCTTAAAGAATTATGAAAGAAAATGAATTATTGAATGGTCATATTGCCATTAATAGAATCATGAAGTTACATTAAACTTAGAAGACCATTCATTTGATGCCTAGATTCTGATCTACAACATCTCTACTAGGAAAGCTTTCATTGTGGAATAACTTAATTGGTATAGAGGGATATTCTCATTTGAGGCTAATTCTGCTTCTTTTCTCCTGTATCTTATTTTCAGTTCTCCAAAGTTCAGTCACTTTATCTTTAAATTGATAATTATATCTCATTTTTACTTCCCCAGAAATTTTTTTTCAGAGAAAGGCTGGATGGGGAATATTTTAGGTAAGGAAAATTAGGCTTTGAAAAGTAAAAGACAGCATGACTACCCTGGCTCAGCTCACCCGTGTATAATGATAAAATCTACTTTATAAGATTTCATGAAAAGTGATTGAGATAAACAATTCACCATGTTTAGCATAGTGCCCCACACATTCTGGAGGTTCAATAGGTAGAAAGCTACAATAGAATAAATTTATATTATTGTAGCTATTTGAAGATGAATATAGTAGAAAATGGAGAGAGAAGATAGTAGGATGGTAAATATATCTTGTCTTCTGGTAATAGAAAGATGTGGATCCCAATCCAGTGTTACCATTAGCTAGCTGTGTAAACACAAACAAGCTATTTAACCTACCCTATGACCTTATTTGAAATTGGGGATAATAATGCGTGCTTCATAGGTTGTTTTGAGAATTATATGTTATGATATATGAAGTGTCTAATAAAATGACTTGATTGTAATTATTGTTAGAAAATTGTCACTATAATTATGCATCCTCTGATAGCTTTTTTCCCCTCTAGCTTCAACTTCCCCTAACTTTAGCTATTCCACAAAGATTTCAGTTTCACTAACGAAACTGGTAACTCACCACTGAATATGTTTGTAAGTGGCTCTTTAAAATGCCAGTCTAAGTACTGAACCAAATACTTCTGCTGTGGTATGTCCAATTTAGAAAAGAGAACTGTCATTTCCTTTATTGTAGTAGGTTTTGCTATGTATTCCAGGCTGGGCTTGAACTAAAGATTCTCCTGCCTCAGCCTCTAGATTACAGATGTTTACCACTATGCTCAACCTCATCTGTGGTTTTTGTCAAAAGAACATTCCACTACTGATTTGTTTTAAGATTATTATCTTTTCCACGATCCACATCAATCCCATTTTGTAATTATTGAGTTGGATTTGGAGAACAAAGCACAGAACCTTTCAATTCTTTTGAATAAAGTCAAGTCATTCTTTCAATTTATCACAATCTCTTTAGATATGTCATTGAAAGAAAGTCTTTCACCCTTGTATCTTTTATCAACTCTGATCAACATTCCTTAAATATTTCCAGTGACATTAATTATAAAATTGCAAGAATTTCAAAAGAACTCTAGAATCTTCCTAATAGATTAGTAATGATCAATGAATAAACACGTTTTGAGTCAATTTCTCACCAAAGGATTTAATTTTTACTATAATCTGATTATCCTGAGCTATAAGATTAATGAATGAATAGCTTTCTAAGATTTTTCCTAACACTTTCAAATTACTAACCAAATTCTCCCTTTTGGTTAAAACCAAGTCCAAAGTACCAGTTCCTCAATTTCAATTTCATTATTGTGAAGGTGATGAAATTGCCACTAAGACAAGTCCAGATTCTATCAAATACTATGTTTCACTCAATAAATCTTCAGTATGTGTATAGGTGCCTGATTCTTTATCCTCTCTTTATTATGTTATTGAGCACTTATCCTCAGAACAATTTTGTCCTTAGCATCAGAATCATTTCATACATTTTCTACACCAGGCAGTTTCCACTATATTCATATAATATCATTTCAGTATTTCTCTCCCATTATATTTTGATGTAAATATTCTTCAGTGTGTTTGTGCTCTTCAATACATTAGTTTCCACACTGGTTATTTCTTCTTGTCCTACAGTAATTCTTCCTAAAAAGTCTGACTCATGTGCACAGAATGGGCACTGACTGTGCTCCTAAATTATTCCAATAATGTAGCCTAATTTACTAAGATTTGGTGATGTTGCATGATGAATTTATATACTCATTCCTGGGTTATAAGCTCAAGATTAATTTATTAGCTCATTTGTTTATAGCCATCTTTAGTCACAAATTATAACTTTCCATTTTTTCTTAATTAAATTATTATGAAAATTTATAGGCACATTTCATACTATTAGTTTACTTTTCATGTCATACTTAATAGTACAGCTAACAGAGTAAAAACTCTTCACAACTTTATGAGTATCTTTGTCTGTATTTCATGCTTAATTTTGGGGTGTAGCTCAGTTGGTACAGTGTTGCTTTGTGCTCTCCGAGGCCCTGGGTTCAATCCCCAGCACCACAAAAAAAATGAGAGAAGGACTTGATAGCCAACTCCCGAAACAATCTCAAAAACAATCAGCCATCAAAAACCATCTGAGGACAACGAAAAGCATGTCAAAATGAATCACATTATGATGTACATTAAAAATTTCTAATAATAAAAAAAAACCATCTGAGGATCACTATGAGTCGGTTCCAACTTGATGGCACCTAATAACAACAACAACAATATCTGTCAAGTTCTTTATTTTCTGGCAAACTAGTCACTGGGGCAAACAATTCATCTGTGGACTACTGTGTTGCATTCTATTGCTAAGCAAGATCACTTCCCAGTATTTTAAGTGTATTCCATTATTGTAAAATGTAATCAGGACATCCAAATACAAATTATGTATGTTATAATAATCATTTACTCCATCTTCTCCCTTTAGAAAACTCACATTAGATAGAAAAAAATAAAATAGTGTCCATTCCCCTAATTTTTATTAATTTTGTCCAAGTTTCATTTCATTATCCCTAAAACTACTCATTAAAATATTTGACAGGTTCATTCATACTTCTATAAAAGAATGAGCCATATAGAAGTTTTGATGAGTCAAATTCAACTGTCCATCATATACCAGACACAAAATTCAGGAAGAGAAGACATTTAGAAGTTGTTCATATTAAAGTTCTGTATATAGTTTTTTTTTCAGTAAATTATTTTCAAAATTTTATTGGTAATTTTTAATGTACAATATAATGGGCCTCGTGACATTTCCATACATTTGTTTAATTGTACATTGCTTATGTTCACTTTACCCTTACCTTCTCATGAGCATCCATTCCCATTCCTTCCCTCCCTACCTATGGTCTCCCTTCTACATGTGTGTCTTTATTGTGAATATATCTACATAAGTACATCCCAGTTTTGCTACAAGAACAATATACATGGAATTTCTTTTCTCCCATTACCCTTTCTTCTTGTCCACTTTTCCTTTTCTTTAGCCCATTATCTTTTCCTACTTAGGCCCCTTCTATTTTCATTACCTATATGTTTTAATCTGCAGCCAAAGCACTGTGGCATCTGATCCCATCAGATCTCAGAAGCTAAGCAGGGTCAGGCGTGGTTAGTACTTGGATGGAAGACCACCTGGATTCACTAGATACTGCAGGCTTGGGAGAAGGACCTGACAACACACTCCCAAAAATCAATCTGCCATTGAAAACACTATGAATGACAGAGAAACACTGAAAATAGTGGTGTGAGTTTACCTGTTGTAAGTAGGGTTTCTATGAGTCGATTACTGACTTGATGGCACCTAACAACAACAACAACAACAACAACAAATGTTTTAATAATGAATATATATTGAAATCTACCATCCACAAATGAGAGAAGACATGCAATGTTTATCTTTCTGGGTCTGTCTTATTTTGTTAAAATGATGATCTGTAGTTTCATCCATTTTCCAGGAAATGTTATAATTTTGTCCTTCTTTATGGCTGAATAAAACTCCATGATGTATATACATATACTACAATTTCCCTATCTACTCATCTCTTGATAGACACCAAGGTTGATCCCATATCATGATTATTGTGAATGATGATGCAATAAACGTGGTGTCTCTGTGGTATATCCATTTATATTCCCTTGGATACATACCTAGGAGTTGGATAGCTGGCTCATATGGCAGTTCTATTTTTATTTTCCTGAGATAACTCCATACTTGTTTCCATAGCAGTTGCACCAATTTGTACTCCTACCAGCAGTGTGTAAGTCTTCCTTTGTCCTTGAATTCTTGCCGGAATTTTTGTTTTGTTGAAGGTAGCTATTCTGACTGGTGTGAGATGGTATCTCAGTGTAGTTTTGATTTATATTTTCCTGGTGGCTAATGATGTTGAATATTTTTTCATATGATTTTTGGCCATTTTTATTTCTTCTTTTTAGAAGTCAACATTCAGTTCTTTTGATCATTTTTTCATTGGATACCTTAGTTTTTTGGTGCTCAATATTTAGAGATCTTTATTATCCTAGATGTTAATCCCCATGTCTGATATATAGCTGGCAAATATTTTCTCCCATTTAATAGGATTTCTCTTCACTCTGATAATTTTGTCCTTTGCTGTGCCAAAGCATTTGAATTTCATGCAACCCCATTTGTCAATTCTTGCTATTCTTTCCTGTGTTTTGGGGGGTCCTTGCCTATGCTTGTGACTTAAAGTATTTTCCCTATGTTTTCCTTTATCAGTTTTGAAGTTTTAGGTTTTACATTAAGGTCTTTGATCCACTTTGAACTGATTTTTATACAAGGTAACAGAGAGGAATCTAATTTCATTCCTTTTCATGAAGATATACACTTCTCCAAGCACCATTTGCTGAAGAGGTTGTCATATATCCAATTTATATTTTTGGCTTTGTCAAATATCAGGTGGCTCTAGCTGCATGGATTTATTTCTGTATCTCTATTTTGTTCTATTAGTCTATACATCTGTTTTTGTGCCAGTATCATGCTGTTTTTGTTACTAAGGCTCTGTAGTATAATTTGAAATCAGATATTGTAATGCCCCCTGTATTGTTCTTTCTGCTCAGGATTGCTTTAATGATTCTGACTCTTTTGTGTTTCCATAATATTTTAAGATTATTTTCTATATTTATGTGAAGAATATCATTGGAATTTTGAAGGAGATTCCATTAAATCTGTTTATTGTTTTTGGTAATACAGCCATTTTTATAATATTAATTCATCCATCCAGGAGCATGGTTAATCTTTCTACTTTCTGGATTCTTCTTCAATCTCTTTCTTTAGTGTTTTAAAGTTTTCATTGTTGAGGTCTTTCACTTCCTTGGTTAGGTTTATTCCCAGGTATATTATTTGTTTTGGAGGTATTGTGAAAGGAATTGTTTTCCTGGCTTCTTTCTCCACCTGGTCATTTTTGGTATAAAGAAAAGCTATTGATATTTGTATGTTAATTTTGTATGGTGCTAATTTTCTGAAAGTGTTTATCAGCTCTAAGAGTTTTCTGGTGGAGGCTTTAGGGTCTTTTAAGTATAGAATCATGTCATCTGCAAATAGGTATAATGGGACTACCTCATTTCATAAGTGGTTTGCTTTTATTTCTTTCTCTTGTCTTTTTGCTGTGGCTAATAGTTCAATTACTACATTGAATAGCAGTGGAGACAGTGGACACCCTTGTCTTGTTTTTTATTTTAAGGGAAATGCTTTCAATTTTTCTCCATTTTGTATGATAATTAGTGTAGGTTTTTCATATACTGCCTTTATTATGTGAAGGTATGTTCCTTTCAGTTTCTGGCTTCTTCAAGGCTTTTATCATAATAGGATGTTGAATTTTGCAAAAAGCCTTTCCTGTATCTATTCATAGGATCATATGGTTTCTGTTTCTGAGCCTATTTATATACTGTATTACAATAATTATCCTGCATATATTGAACCAGCCTTGTATCCCTGGAATGAAACCAACTTTATCATAATGTATGATCTCTTTAATGTGTTGTTGGAGTTGATTTGCAAGTATTTCATTAAGGATTTTTACACCTAGATTCATAAGGGATATTAGTCAGTAGTTTTCTTTTCTTGATGTATCCTTCTCTGGTTTTACTATCAGAATAATGCTGGCTTCATAGACTGACTATGGTAGTGTTCCTTCCATTTGTATTTTTTGGAATTATCTGAAGATCCTTGGTGTT
>VMDO01032697.1:0-18705 GCA_007922755.1 Pedetes capensis | reverse complement strand
GTTCCATTTCTCCTCTTGTTGCAGAGTTAGAAAATGTAATTCAGAGAGGTTTTATTATTTGAACATGCATATAGGAAGAGTGTATTAATATGTTCAAGTTGTATGAATGGAGAACTTTGTAAATGTGAGTTAAACTTAATTCAAATTTCTGGGGCATTCCAATCTTGATAATTAAAAACAAGCAACTTGAAAACCTTTGTCTGTGAATGTAGGCCTTGCCTTTAAAGTTAAGTCCACATAAAATAGTGATTATAATAATTGTTTTTAATGATATAAGAGAATTATTTCTAAATGTTCTTTTTGATTTTTATTTCTATATTTCTGTTATTATACCTAATGTTATTTCTTACTTCTAAATTGCAAACATACCCTTGAAAATACCTACTCATTTGAACAAATTGAGATAGTTTAATATTCTGAATATACCAAAGGGGTCAATTATATATAAAAATACAACAATATAAAATGAAATGACTTTGAACCCATTACTTACTAATATTAATAAAATTATACATATATTTTAGTACTTCTAACTAAAAGTTTACTGAATGTGCAAACATTTATTGTTATTTTATACTTAACATATCTAATGCAATCTATTGTTTTTATTATAATGTTGTTATTATTACTTATTCCATTTTAGGGGAGAATAAACTGAAGTCAACAAAACTTAAATGGCTTGCCCACTGCTATATAGTTATTAGCTGGTATCAGGACTTTAGCCTTTTCTTTCTACTACCCCACAGTGGCCTGTTTGGAGCTTGTTTGGAGGGTCTAGCAGGGAAGTCCAGCTACTCATTTACCTTTGACTGATGCAAGGTCCTTCTCTAAGGGGGATGGTCATCCTCTTCAACCAGGCATGCATGCAGCTTTGGAAGTGAGGAAGCACGTGGAACTGTGGGGGAGGAGAGGACACCAGCCTAGCCAGCCACATCAGCTGAATTAACCCCAGTGATCAATAGGGTGACAGTTCTTGCAGCCAGATAGCCCTCACATCCCACAGTGGCCTACTTTGACAGAAGATCTTATTTTGCCTCAAAACATATTGTATATTTAGGAACCAACTTATCGACCTCAAAAGTGTCCACATATAAAAACATCACAGGCTGGTGTCAGTGATAAGAGCAAAATATTAATATAAAAAGCCTCATAATTTTATTAGATGACATAGTTCCAAAAAAAAGTGAAAAAAATTAATTTGCTCCATTTTAAAAGATGAAAACTCTGTCTTACTTCTTAACTAAGACATTATGATATTTGATATCAATGGAAAATATAAAATTAACATGTATTTAAAAAATCAAACCTAGAATTCAGATCATTAGGGTCAAATGTATATTGAGTTAAAATTATTAAATTTCACAAGTATCCGATGAATGGCTGTACTTACTATTACCCAGCAGAGTCAAGCTTATAGAATGTTCTGTAATACACTATAAATAAAACATACTCTCTAGCCAAGTGCCATGGGGCAGGACTATAATTCTAGCAAATTGGGAGGCTGAGTCAGGAAGACTGCAAGTTCAAGGCAAGAGGCAGCCTGCAGAACTCAGTCTCAAAATAAAAAGTAAAAATGGGACTGGGGGTGCAGCTCAGTGGTAGAGCACTTGCTACCATGTGCAAGACCCTGGGTTTAACCCCTGAATATTGAAAAAAAAAAAAAAAGCCGGGTGTGGTGGCGCACGCCTGTAATCCCAGTGGCTCGGGAGGCGGAGGCAGGAGGACCGCAAGTTCGAGACCAGAGGCAATCTGCGTAATTTAGCGAGACCCTGTCTCAAAAAGTAAAAAAAAAAATGGGCTGAGGTGCAGCTCAGTGGTCCAGCACTTGCAGAGCATGCAGGCGCGAGGCCCTGGATTCAACCCCCAGTACCGCAAAAAAAAAAAAAAAGCTAGGCATGGTGGCTCACATCTGTAATCCTGACACTTAGGAGGCTGAGGCAGGAAGCTCTCTGTGAGTTTAAGGTAAGTATGGGCTATTTAGTTCTAGACCAGCCTTAGCTACAGAGTGAGACTGTCTCAGAAAACAAACAAATAAGCAAACAAACAACCCCCCCCAATTCTCTAACTAACTAAACACTAGAGACCAGAACTCTCTTTTACCTGAGACTTCTGTCCTTTTTGGAGCCAATGATAACAGTCAAGTGCTCTGTAATCAGACCTCAAATTCCTTTCCAATGTATCCTTTTATCTTCTTTGTGGCCTGAAATACTTCCTGCCGCACCCACTCCCCTAGTCTCCTTGCATCTGGTCTTTGGAGAGGAATCTCGTACAACCTACAGTCCTGCCCCTTGCTTGGCTTTCATATCTAAATCCATGTGTTTTCACATCCCAGCTCTGTGTACACTTTCAATACTTTCAAATCCCCAAACTCTTTACCTTTATTTCTTTTGTGCCACTCCTTATTCTCAAGCTCATGTTGTGTATATTGGGGTTTAAGATTTGAAGCTCTCATTGGACTGGAAACCCTTGAAGGCAGAATCTGTACCCTATTTGTCTTTGAATTCCCAGTGCCTAGTGTACTACAGCCTGCAGCCATAGCCCTGTGGCATCCGATCCTTTCAGATCTGGAGGCTAAGCAGGGTCAGGCCTGGTTAGTACCTGGATGGGAGACCACCTGGGAACACCAGAAGCTGTAGGCTTGGGAGAAGGACATGGCAACCCCCTCCCAAAAATCAATCTGCCATTGAAAACCCTATGAACAGCAGAGAAGCACTGACAATAGTGTTTCCCCTGTTGTACAGGGGGTCGCTATGAGTCGGATACCGACTCGATGGCACCTAACAACAACAACAAAGTATACTACATTGCAGATGAAAGGTGCTGAATTCAATCCCATTAATGAGTATTGGATGACATTTAGTTCTTCCCATGAGGCTCTGTGCAATTTTGAAAAACATATTTAGCATTAAAACAAAAAATCACCTTTAGCCAGATACTGCATGCCTGTTATCACAGCTAGTTGGAGGGCTGAAGCAGGAGGATCACAGGATCGAGGCCAGAGGTGGCAAGAGCAACTTAATGAGACTCTGTCTCAAAATTGAAAAAGAAAAATGTGGCCAGAAGTGCAAATTCGTGGTGGAACACTTGCCTAGCATGGTGGAGGCCCTAGATTCAACCCTCACTACTGCCAAAAGAAAAAAAAAAAAAAAAATCACCTTCATATTTATATATTGCTTCAGATGTTCAATTGCTTTTCTAAACACTATCAACTGCCATCAACTGATAATTAATCTTTTATTTTTTTATTATCAAATTTTAAGTTTTCCTTTGTTTATTATTTATCCATCAACTTATTGATGAATAAATGATATTTAGGGCAGGCCCATTACAGGCATCTCTTCACAGAACATCTCATTCTATCACTGGAAAAACCATGGGGCTAGGAAACACAGATGTGTTTATTTTCATTTTGCAGGGAAACTGTGAATGGGACTCTAAAGGCCTGAAGTAATTTCTATGAATAAATACACAGTTTTTCAGAGGTAAGATTAGAAAGCAAGGCCCTCTATGCTTGTATTGAGCATCAGCAAAATAATGATATTATGATATTCTATTACTCTGAGTGTTACCAATCCAGTTCAATGACTGATAATAAGCTTCAACCAGGAAGCTGACTGATACAAACTCTCCTTTCGAAGCCATGCAGGTAAGCAAGTTTTCAAAATACATTCAAATGGTCAGGCAGCTAGCTCATCTGCATGAACAGAATCAAGTATGAAACAGCAGCAGAGCCATAGTACATTCCAAAATAGAAAAAAAAAAAATCTAACCTTGATAAAGAGGATAGAGAAATTGAACCAAAAATATCATAAATGACAAATTAAGGCTTTCTGTTTTAGAGAATCCCCTCTAAGAATATGGGGATGAGGAAATACAAAGAAGCACTAAGTCTGATCCGAAATTAATTTTTTGAGGATTTCTTTTCCCAAGATTTATCATTTCTCAGAGCAAGGTTAACAAATGAACTAAGAATTAAATCAACATTAATCATATTACAGAATTTCTTTAAATACTCTTGGCTCTTTTTATCCAATAGTTTTCCTTAACGTTTTGAAAAGTAGACTTTTTTTTTTAGGTACTTGTCATATCTCATGCATTAATTATACAATGAGAGATAATTTATTGCCCACTTCCTTTTTCTTTTAGTATTGGTTCATTATATCTAATTAAAGTACAAGTCTTGCTTTACAGTTGTATACCCTTTGATATAATTATATAAATTTCTAAGGCCAACTTAACTTAAGAGAAATCTCATGGCTAAATTAAAAAAAGGGGAGTGGGCATGAGGAGATGGCACCTTTGAACCCACTGACCTAAGCCCAAAGAAAAGAAGAAAGCAGCAATTTATTACAATTTGGTATTTAACTTGATTGTCCACATTTGCCCTTTCTGAACAATTTTAAGGAATAAACTGCTAATGCTCAGTGCAGCCAGCTCTAGAGTACACTCAATTTACCTTCATATCCAACATGAACTATTCTCCTGAAACAGAAATGATTCTCTGCAAGAACCATGCACAACAGTAATTTGTTCTCACTTAAGATTGCTTTGAATAGTGCTTCAGAGTAACTCAAGGTGAATTTTACACTTATGTGTAATTTCAGGTAATGAGAAAGCAGCATAATTTTCTGTGAGGATGGCTTATTCATGGAAGTTGTGGGGTAGATAACTCAAAGCACAAAAACTACATTTTCCAGAGTGAGCTGAAAACTTAGTAGTGGGAGAGAAGAGACCTGCAAATGTGTCCCTGGCTAGTGACTTACACATATTCCATCTCAACTGTGCTGAAATCAGAGCATAGCCAGGATCTGAGAAGGCATACGAAACCCAAAATATTGGTACAGAGATGGGAAGCCAGAGAGAGTGAGCCAAGGTCTTGACAATTTAATGGTGTGGATGTCTCAGGTTGGCCCCTATCAGGGAGCTCAAAATTGGGTGGCATAAAGATCAGAGGTGAAGTTTAGAAATGAAGGTTGTATATATTTGGTTTCTTTCTTGGAGATTTTGATTTTTTTCCCACGAAACTGTTATAAAATTACCTGCAAAAATAGACTACATTCATGGTTGTCAAAACCTGTAAAATTGAACAGCCCCTTAAGATGTCAGGCCCTTTATCTTTTGCTGTCAGAGATATAAAATTTTCTCAAGAAATGCTCTGGGAAGTCATCACAGGTTCCTGTTAAAGAAAGTAACAGCCAGGCTCTATGGTGCATACCTATAATCCCAGAGACTATGGAGACTGAGGCAGAGGGATGAGTTCATGGCCAGAGTAGCCTGTGCAACTAGGTGAGACTCATCTCAAAATAAAAAATAAGTAAAAGAGGCTGGGAGTGCAGCTCAGGGACATAGCATTTTCCTGGAGTGCACGAGGCCCTGACTTCAACCTCCTATTCTGGGGAAAAGACCAAAAACTATTTTCTCTATACTAATATCTCAGAAAATGTGGAAGAAGTGCTTTTTTTTGTGGTATTAATATAGGTGTTCTTTCTTGAATCAATACAAGTTGTGGTCTTACACTTTAGTGACTTACATATTTATAGCTTAGATTTCTCTTGTTTAAATGAATGAAGCTTTCAGCTTCCCTTATCGTCCCACACCATATTGATGTGAAATGGCAGCCCTTGGGAGGATTCATGCTAATGAGACATTGATATATGTGTATTGATAGCAGTGATAATTTTATTTTGGTATTCTTTCATCTACAACTTCAAAGAACTATATAAATGTTTGAATTAAAGGTTTCAGCAAGTAGGGAAAAGTCTAAGCCTTGTTAAATGTCAGAGCATAGGCAATTTTCACTATGTGAGAAACTCAAGGTCATTGGGCAGAGCATTATCTTCAAACACCCAATATTATATTATAGATTGTAAATAATGGTATTTAAAGGTAAAATGTAAATGTATTTTCTGTGTCCTCAAATCAATAAAACCTTTCATTTTCATTTTCTTTTATATTATTTAGTTCTATGTCACTAAGAAAACAGAACTCTAACAAATTAATAAAATCTCCAACTTTAATGACCAACATCGGTTTAATAATACACCAATCTTGCCAAGGACATCTATATTTTAAGAGCAGACATCTTTTAATTTGTCTAGAATAAATAACCTAATTACATAAGATTATTTGAATGGATTTCACTTGTCATATTACATGCTCAATTAATTGCAATTATTATGGCAGTAGTAGTAAAACACAACTGATTTGTAGAAATATATTCCTAATTTGGGAACTTTGTGCAATCTGTGAGATTCATCAGGGATATACTTGGTGGTCAAGAATGCCTTCAGGCAGCTATATGAACCACACCATATAATCAGAAGAGATAGAGAGATGAGTGATCCTACTTTAAGTGAAGCCAATCTATAGGCAGTAGTGAACTATCTACTGCTGTCCCCCCAGCTGTTAACTAATGAGACAACTCATATGAGAACCAGGACTCAAGAAAATTTAGTCAAAATTGATGTTGTACCCATGTCTTTAAAATCATCATGTGTTAAAAAAGGATTCAAGGTATTAGGTCAGATAGAAACTACAATCAAATAACATTTTAGTGGTATTAAGATATCTCAGTATTAAGCTGAGTGTGATGACACACACCTGTAATCTCAGTAACTCCAGAGGAGGAGGCAGGAGGATCACAAGTTCAAGGTGAGAGGGAGCTTGTGTAATTTAGAGGGACCCTGACTCAAAATAAAAAGTAAAAAACGGGCAGATGGTGCAGCTCAGTGGTAGAATGCTTGCAAAGCATGTGAAAGGCCCAGGGTTCAACCCTCCAGTATGAAAAAAGAGAAGATACCTTTAGCATTAGACCATTTGACTCAATTTCCTTATTCGTGAAATGAGGACAACAATAGAACAACTTCAGTTTGCCTTTGTGAAAATTAAACGATCTAATTGATGAATAGATTTGATGTGGTGGTAAGGCAGCTTCCCAAATTGAAGATTGGAACATATGGCAAAGAAAAATTTTTTCTGTTACCCATTTTCTCTCTCTCTCTCTCTCTCTCTTTCTTTCTCTCTGTGCCCCCCTGTCTTGTATTTCTAGTCAGTACCCTGAAATATTAGTATTTTTGAGGTATTGCCATGGTTTAGGGAAACAGATATTGGATATTTGAAATATAGATGCTATGCTATAGTCACTGTTCATGTGCTTCCAGTAAAATGTCCAATTTCCAGTAGATGTGCTACCATATAGCCACCACCTTACTTAAAATAAAAATATATGAGAACTGCGACAGAGGTTCAATACAGTAGTACAAGAAAATAAGAAAGATTAAAAGTCTAGAAGTATACTGTGTATTTTTTTTAAAGTCATGAGCACCTTTTGTTACATGTCTACCTTGAATTATAAATAACCAAGATCACCCCCTGCTTCTATTTATCCTGTTGTCTGCTTCTTGGTCATCTTCCTGATGATCTAGGCTGACAAGACATGAGGAGGCCAGAGGAAATGGAAGAAGCTAAAGTACATGATTTTGTTGTTTATTTACAAATATGGTTTAAGGGTTAGAATGGACAAGAGTGAAATATTATAAAAATAAAATCTAAGGTTTTAAAATATTGTCCTTGCTACTGTTTTGTTTTACTATTATCATTAATATAAAGCTAATTGGACATACTTTAGTGGCTTACATTAAGATCCAAACACTAGATCTAAAATTTTATAGGTTGGCAACTTTCTTATGATTTGGATCATTTCTCACTTTGAGGTGAAGTGCATCACTTACATTCTGTATACTTTTTTCAAACCTATAAACTGGGGAGAGTAGTACCAGTTAGATTTCTTAATAGAAGTCTGTATTAAAAGAGTACATAAAAGGCATTAATATATTGTTCCACAAGAATAAATGATTATTCATTATTATTCATTATATAAATGCTGTTGTGGGTAATTGTACTGACTTCAGATTAGTTCCAATATGTATGTCTCCCAGATCTTATAAATAAGGGCATTTTGTGCTATGTTGTAAATACTTGATGGTTTACTTATCTATCTTATAATCTCTGGCTTAGGAACTACAATGTGATGCTTCTTGCCTTTTGATTACAATTTCTTCAATATAAAGCACTTAATGCCATACTATGCTGATGGGGTCTAAGAAAATTTTTGAAAGACTCAGAAGCATGGATCCAGACTTACTGATATTTATCAAAATAGAACCTTTTTTTCATCTTCTCTTGTTAGGTGCCATCGAGTCGTTTCTGACTCATAGTGACCCTCACAGGGTTTTCAATGGCTGATTGTTTCAGGATTGCCTTGGAAATGGATTGCCACATCTTTCTCCCATTTTTGTAGAGCTGAGAATTGAACCCAGGACCTCAGAGACTGCAGAATGGTGCTCTACCAACTGAGCTAAATCCCAGCCCTTTCATCCTCTAGTATTCCACAAGTACTGTTTTTGCTACTGTTTATATGTGCACCTATAAGCCTCTTTAAAATGGAACAAAAGACAAGGCAACAAAACAATAATTCACATGACATCAACAAGCTTAACATATTTTAAAATGAGAAGCTTACTTACCTAGCATGCAAACACATTTGGCATTCTGATCAGGGTTCTCAAACAAGATTTCGCCACACCTCTGAAATAGAAAGATAGCTGTAGTTATTTTAAGACTATGAATCAGGATTCCCAAAGCAATATATTCATGCTATCTGACATAATGGGAGAAGGGCCTGGCAATCCACTCCCAATGCAATCCCAAAACAGTCAGCCATTGAAAACCCTATAAGGGTCGCTATGAGTCGGATACCGACTCGACCGCACCTAACAACAACAACAACATCTGACATAAGCATGATGATATTCTACTCTTATTTTCTTTGGTTAGCTGCGTCTAAAGACTTCTTTCATAAGCAGAGACTTTGGTGGTAGTAAAATATTTGAGGGGTTAAGTTGGGATAGCCTATTTCTGCATGCCTCTTGCCCTTACCTTCAGCTGATTTTGTGTGTGCCCATGAGAAACCATGGCTTGAGATGCACTTGATTTCTAACAGCATCTATCTCAGTGGAAGATATGCAATTAGGGCCAATAATCTGAGGGTTGTTGTTGTTGTTGTTAGGTGCCATCGAGTCGGTATCCGACTCATAGCGACCCTCTGTACAACAGGGGAAACACTATTGTCAGTGCTTCTCTGCTGTTCATAGGGTTTTCAATGGCAGATTGATTTTTGGGAAGGGGTTGCCATGTCCTTCTCCCAAGCCTACAGCTTCTGGTGTTCCCAGGTGGTCTCCCATCCAGGTACTAACCAGGCCCAACCTTGCTTAGCTTCTGAGATCTGATGGGCTTGGATGCCACAGGGCTACCACTGCAGGCCAATCTGAGGGTAATCACTCTCAAATTGGTCTTTATTCAGCATCTATATTGTTCGAAGCTCCCATTCTACAATCAGATACAGATATTATCAAACACAAAGCAAGGGGACTGATCTTAACACTCTGAATTTAGAAAAGAAAAAAATAAATGAAAAAGTAGAACTCATAATGCTTTCCCTGAACACATGGACTCATGGAAGTATCAACTTTATTATCTCTATATTAGTTTGAATTTGCTTGTTACAGCTTTTGTATAAGGCAAGCTCCAGAGATACAATCAATTATTAAAGAATAGGCTACATATGCATGATGAATAAGATTGGCAAATAGTTCCTGAATTTATAAATACATCACCCAAGTCAGTAAGAACACAACAAATAACTGACAGAAAAGTGGATAAAGGACATAAGCAATTCATAGAAGAAGAAATCTGAATAGTCAATATATATAGAAAGTATATTTAATTTATACCACCAATCAGGAATAGGCAAATTGTATATAAAATGAGTTTTCTTTTGAACTCATAAGTTTGAGAAAATTTAGAAATCTGGAAATAATAAGTGTTTTCAAGAATGCAGAGAAATGGATAATCTTATATTCTGTGGGTTGGAGCATAAAACAATATGACCACTTCAGAGAAAAAGTGGCAATATCTAGAAAAGTTGGAATGTTTGTGCCCTGTGATGTCCCAAGTCATTTTCTAGACTAACTACAGAAATTCTCATGTACAACTTTTATGTTCTGGTAAAAAAAATGTAAATGTCATTCATAATTTTTATATTATATGATGGTTAAAATGAATTAGAGCTATATATACTGTAAACATATATATATATATAATATGCTCTATAAATGACACAACATTCAAATTATAGAATGTTCAAATAATAAAATATATAATTTTAAAATTATGTAAACCATATATAATGTTTAAGTCATATGAAAGTACAATTTAAGCTGAAAAAGGATGTTTTTATGAAGTTGAAAATATTTTGACATAGTACATATTGTTTATGGGTATTTTAATTTATAAAAAAGGCATAATGGTATGCAATAAATAGTGAATGAGGAATCAGATATAGGATAGGAGGAAGAGATACAGAAAAACGTCATGTGGGAGAGGGCCCAAGATTTGCCAACTTTTTCTATAATTATTTGTGCTTTAAATTATTCTCTAAACTTCTTTTCCATACTTGAAATATTTCATAATAAGAAAAAATTATCCCCATATGCAATATGTTGAATATAAAAATGGCCCTTGGTACTATGAGCCTCTACAGTGGTGTCTTTGGGCTTATGGAGCTCATTTGGTAGCAGACTAAATGGTCTTCCCCAATAACTAGTTCCTGCCACTTGCTTCTTTTGCTGTGAGAGAGGAAGAAATACCTAAACTCATCTTCTTCTTTCTTTCAAAATTTAAAACCTGGTTAATTCCATTCCCCAAAGGAAAAAAGGACTCATGTTCTTCACACATAATTGTGAAATTCTCTGATACAAAGAGGAGCAGGTTGAGAGGGGAAACAATGTTGCTAGTACCTTCAAATAAACCTATTTTTTAGGATGACCTGCACTGTGCATAGTCTATAGTCATACCACCCTGACATCTGATCCTGTCTATCTTGGAAGCTAAGCAGGGTCAGGCCTGGTTAGTACTTGGATGGGAGACTGCTTGGGAACACTAGATGCTGTATGCTTGGGAAAAGGGCATGGTAACCCACTCCCAAAAATCAATCAGCCATTGTAAAAACCCTGTGAATAGCAGAGAAGCACTGACATAGTGCCAGGTATGGCACAGTGTCAGATAGTATTTTATTCTGTTGCACATAGGGTTGCTATACATTGGACCTGGTTCAACAGCACCTAACAACAGCAACAACACTGTGCACAAGGAGATGAACAATGGGCTTTGGAATCTGAAAAGGAAGTAAGCTACTTTGGTGAACCAAGAGGATGGACTCTGGAGCAGGGAGACTGGGTGTAGTGGAAGGTTGCAAGAAGGCATTGAATTCTGAATACAGGAAGGCATTGAACTCTATAGATGGAGAGATCAGATCATGAGCCTTTCTCCCAGGTACTTCACTGACCCAGTATGATCTTTATCATGCCATTTAATCTCTTCCTGCTTCATTTTCTTGTAAGTAACATGGGGCTGTTGATATGTGCCACCAAGTTAGGTCAGAGAGCAAATGTGTGGATTAATGACCCATGAAGTCTGATCCTACTCTTATTGGTGTGTTTGTATTTCAGCAGAGGTTAAGCCCTTCAAATACCTAGGATCTATTTTCTGCATCACCTCCTTTTTAAAGTGGTATTTTTATGACCCGAAAGAGTTAATATTTATTTTTAAATGAAAGGTCAGAGGTTTCTCAAAGGTTTTCAACTTCTTGGCTGTACAAAGTGCTAGGAAACTCTGTCAGTTTATAGTCTGGGAAATGACTCCAGAGTGGTCCCTCGCCCTTTATTAACGACAAAGCCCACAGCTGTCCTACCATGGAAGCACTGTCTTTCTCCCATTGAGGGGCCTTCTTGGAGGGATGACAGGTGGAGGCTGCATGACTTCCTTTGGCTACCACAGGCCAGGGGCAGCCTTGCATGTCTTTCTCAATAGGCATGCCAGTGTGGGCTGGGAGGGTCTTGTCTTCTATCCTGGCCATGCACAAAGCTAGGAGGAGGTTCTGAAACTCCCCTGAAGCATGCATTCTTTAACAGTCATATAGTGTGTCTGGGGTCACTGACCAGCCAAGCTCATTACCAAGCAGCACGGCCAGGTGCTGTGGCCCTTCCAGTGAGGACGAAGCAGTCTGCTTCCTGATCTTCATCCCTGGCAGTCTGGGAAATGGCTGAGGCACCTTTAACTAGCTCTTTAATTGCTCTGGTTTGTGAAGTTATCTGGTGATGGTAATAGATTTTTAAAGCAATGCCCAGAAGGGGATCTGATTGTTCTCAGGACTTGTAAGGAAACAGATTCTTTCCAGTGATTTTTCTCATCAATTACAGTGTTTACCAGGCCTTCGCTGCCAGGCTCCTGCTTGCTGTGAAGTCCAGGGGGATGACCCAGTTTAGGAGATTAATTAGGCTAAGCCATAGGGTCTCATTCTCAGAAAGCTGCAGGCTCTGCCACAGGGGAAGGTCTTATGTCCTGCTGGGTTCTGGGGTGCGGCAGCTCTCCTCTCTTGATGCTCTAGTCATACTTTCTGGGACTGCTCATCTCAGCACCCTGATGCTGGGTGATCCTGACTTTGTACCTGATCCTGCTCACCATGGTTCTACTGAATTCTCGGGATCTCATTTATCCTTAGGATGCCATCTTTGTTTTGTCTTCTGTGCCTGAAATACCGAGACCACCTTGTTCCTGCCAGTGAATGCTGCCCCCAAAGAACAGGGCATAGCTCTTGCAATGGCCATCCAAGGTGTTAGGGCCCTGCTAGGAATATAGAAATCCTCCTGGCAATGCTCTCCTTCTGTAGCATGTGGGATATGGTGCCCATGAATTCACATATGTGAACCTATTGCCTACACAAACCACAAACCACATTCGTGTTAGCATCCCTCATATGGCTCATTGTTGTAATCCTGGTGCTTTTACATACCAAGCTCCCAATAACTCTTCATGGGCTAGGTGGACTAAATACTTGTTAACTTGAAAGCAATTATGGAAAACACACTATGGGCTAAGCATTGTTCTAAGCATTGTACATCTACCACCTTGTAGTCTCATTATACTCTTAACAGTAGAAAGTTGAGGCAGAGGTAGTATTATTTACTATAGAAGACTCCCCTCCAATGAATGAGAGAAGTGATCTGATTCTTAACCCTTAATTGCTATTGTAGAGTCAAAAAAGATGCTGGAAACTAAATTTTGCTATTTCTTTTTAAAATTCTTAACTGTAATGTGAATGCATTATTCCATGTAATCTCAATTCGTGCTGACTTGGGGGCAGGTGTGGAGGTGTGGTGTTGTAACACCTGCCTAAGCCCAAGTAAGTACCCAGTAGGGTCATACATGATCCCACCATACCAATTGAAGTTGCATGTCATTTTCTATATTTTATAACTGATCTCATGAAAATTGTTGATTTTATAATTTTATGATCTTTATAAAATGAGAGAGCTGGGATTTAACTCAGTAGAGCACTGCATTGCAGTCTCTGAGGTCCCGAGTTCAATTCCCAGCACCACAAAAATGGGAGAAGGACCTGGCAATCCACTCCCAAGGCAATCCCAAAACAGTCAGCCATTGAAAACCCTATGAGGGTCGCTATGAGTCAGATACCGACTACAACGGCACCTAACAACAACAACAACATAAAATGAGAAGAGAATTTTTGTTATGTTAGTTTTAGTTTGATTTTATTGTAGTTTTCAAAACCAGGGAAAACTGATCAGACTTTTTAAAGTACATTAAGAAAAATGTCTTGTTTTTAAATAATTATTGTTACATGAATGAATGATACATTAGTAACTTTTTTGAAAGGTGCTTTACTTCATATAACAGCATAGTTAGACCTTAAAACCAAATATCTCAAAGAGTAAAGATTTTTTGTTTGGGGGTCTTGGATGACCCCAGGAACAATTATTCCCATTAAGTTGACAATATTGGTTAAGTTAACTAAGATCCATGGATTCCTGAATATTGGCTGTTTGGGGTCTTCTTATTGCCTTGGTCAAGTAGATATCCCTACTGACACCCCTTTCTCTCACCCATTAGCTCTGACTGTTGGTAAGAGTTGCTACCTGTTAGAGCTCAGGTTTTGGATTAGACTGACCCAATTTCAAAGCTTGTTGCTACCTTCTCTTATCTACTGTATTATATTTATTTTGTTCATTTTATTTCTGGTTTTCATGGTATTGGGGATTGAAACCAGGGCCATACTCATCCTAGGCAAGTGCTCTGCCACTGAGATACATTGCCAGTGCTAGATCAATTTATTTAGTTATGCCAAAACAGGTTTCTTATTTGTAAAACAAGACAATACTGTTGTGGTGATACATCATAATATCACTGTAAATTTAGTTTTTAATTCATTATGAACAAGAATGTGCTAGTTTAAGCTATTGTAGATCGGTCAATAATACAAAAATAAGAATTAATAAATTTAAAGATGGACGTGGTTGTACACACCTGTAATCCCAGCTACTTGGGAGGTTGAGGCGAGAGGATATTAGGTTCAATGTGTGCCTGGGCTACATAGTGAATTCAAGGCCAACCTGAGCAACTTGGTGAGACTCTGCCTCAAAAAAAAAAAAAAAAAAAGTTTTTTTTTTTTTTTTTCTTAAAGGGCTGGAACTATGGTTCAGAGGTAGATCACTTGTCTATCACCAATCCTCAGTATGAGGAAAATAAAAAAGAATTAATACATTGAACTCATCCATTAAAATTTTGTTTTCTTTCCCATATTATTAACAAGGACCAGAACCAAGAAATACTCCTACTCTTAAAAGTCACAATATTTCATAAATTGGTTGACAATTCTTATTTTTTATTTTTATTTTTGTGGTACTGGGGGTTGAACCCAGGGCCTCACGCTTGCATGCTTTGCAAGTGCTGGACCACTGAGCTGCACCCCCTAGCCCATTTTTTTTTTTTTTTTTTTTTTTTTTTTTTTTTTTTTTTTTTTTTTTTTTTTTTTTTTTTTTTTTTTTTTTTTACTTTTTGAGACAGGGTCTTGCTAAATTATGCAGATTGCCTCTGGTCTCAAACTTGAGATCCTCCTGCCTCTGCTTCCCTAGTTGCTGGGATTACAGGTATGTACCATGGTGCCCGGCTGGTTGCTAATTCTTATTTACTAAAATTACTCTATATTAAATTTAATTTGGGTCTTATTCAGGAAAAAAATGGATCTTATTCAGGAAAAAAAAATGGATCTTACAAAACAGTTTATCTATTATTTCCAATAGCCAAGATGTAGAATCAACCTAAGTATCCATCAATGGTTCAATGGATTAAAAAGTGGCATATATAAAAAGAATATTATTCAGCCATAAAAAGGAAGAGAATTCTGTCTTTTGTCACAACATGGATGAACATGGAGGGCATTATGTTAGGTGAAATAATTCAGGCACAGAAAAAAAATACCATGTGATCTCAATTATATGTAGGATCCAAAAACGTTGAATTTATAGAAGCGGAGAATAGAATGCTGGTTATTAGTGGCTGGTAGAGAGGGATAGTTGGGAATTTTTGGTCAAAGGATACAAAATTTCCCCTAGAAAGGAAGAAAAATTTCAAGTGATCTGCTGTACAACATGGGGACTACAGTATTATATACTTGTTGAAAATTACTGAGTAGATTTTAAGTGTTCTCATTCAAAAAAAAAAAAAAAAAGTAAGTATGTGAGGTGTTAATTAGCTTGATTTAGCCATTCCACAATGTATACCTATTTCAAAGCATTATATTATACAGCATAAATATACAACCAAAACATAATAATAAAAATAAACAAAATGCTGCATTTTTAATTTAAAGCTGCCAACATCATATTCTAATAAAAAGTGCAATAAAATAGATTTCTTTAGTGCACTGTTTTCCTCATAACTTTAGTTGTGAAAATTGATATTAGAAGAATTTAAAAAAATCACACAAGTTTTCAGCAAACCTGTTTTCCTTAAAGGAAAACTATACCTGATGTAATGATATTCAAATATTAGAAATATACTCAAAAGAAGTTATTAAAAACAGTGACAAGCTTATATTTTATTCTTGTTGTTTAACCAACAGGACTTCTAGCTTTCTTAAACCAGTTAATGTTTTCTTTTGTTTCAAATAAGCTTTCATACATATTTTTATTTTTCTGAATAGTTGCTATCACTTGAATATATCAGCAGACCTCCAGCAACTAATCTTTTTAGAGAAAGTGTCTTGATATTTTTGAAAGGGAGGAAACATCAGCAAAGAAATAAAACCAAAGACAGAATTCCTTACCGCTTGGAAATTTGTCCCAGCATCAGTTGAGACAATAATAGTTTTTTCTAAATAATTAATGTTAAAAGCTATCGGAAAATAATTAGTAGGTTATGATTCTTTGGTTTTGTCTTTCTCAGATATAATTTTTTTTTAGCAGAAAGGAATTTAATGAAGGGAATTAGGTGCTTTTTATTTAATTATTAGAGGATCAGGCTATAGCTTGGGCCTCCATAAATGACTTCCAGTATAACACTGCAAAACTGGCTCACCAGGCTGGTGGATCACAACCAGGAAGGAGGTGAAATGAACTGTTGACTTCAAGACTGTAGCACATGGCAGTGATCCAGGGATTGGAAAGCTTTTGGCACAATTGCTTCTTCACATCCAGGAAGCTAGTGACTGAATATTGGGTGCTGGTTATATTTTTCTGGTGAAAAATGCAGAGCCCCCTAATATCTCTGTGCCTGTGCTTGAGAGCTCATTAAAACAGAACAAAAGGAATCCCTGACATATGACTAGACTCATTCTGAAAAAACAAAAACAAAAACAAAAACAAAAAAAACCATCAAATTTCTGAGCTGAAAAAGTACTAGCTATGGTCAGTCCCCTGGGGAGTTGTTAGCCTTTGAGGTGAAAGTGAAATATGTCTCATCTGTCCCAGGAGCAACAAAGACAATCTGGAATAGGCAAAGCTTCAGCAAGGGCTGCCTTCACCCCTATACTGCCCCCATCTCTAAGAATTTTGGTCCTGCAAGTTTGCCATATATTACCTGAACTTCTCAGGTGAAGTTTTGAGTAAACAAGGCAAATGCTTGTATGGTGATATATTAATTGGAATTGCAGCTGTCTTATATGCTAAATGTCTAGGACAATAACTAATGCATAATGGGCACTCCCAATGTTTATTAATGAATGAACAATGAATTCCTTACTGCAATTCTGTGGGATATACTGAAATTATCTGGGTGAGCATGAGAAGAGATTTTTTCCTGGACATTTATGTTTACTTGCCAAGAAGTGCAGCCAGAGATGTAGCCACACCATATGCAGCTACAATGAGATGGTAATGGATGAAACCTGACAATGAGGAGACATTTCATAACTGGATCCCTTCCCATCTCACAGTTTTCCCCAAGCAGAGAACTGAATGGCACTAATCAAAGCCTGATCCATAGAAGACGGGCATGGAGAGAAAATGGCTTAGGTCTGTAGAACATAAAAAGATAGCTTCTGTTGAGACAGAGCTCCTCAAAGTCTAGCAGGGCCCAGAGGTTTAGAACCTCATTAATGTCTATCAAATAAGGGAGTGAACAAATGAATATTCAAAAAGATGTTATTGAGTGCCTAGAGGATACAGGTGCTATCCTGTGAGTGTGGATACAAAAATCAATTGTGATTCAGGCTAGGGCTTGTTCTCAAATGAGGTTTATAGCCAAGTCTGAAGTTAGAACATAGAAAGCTAAGGGCACATTCAAGGTGGTCACCTGACCCTACCTGGGGCCATCACAGAAGCTTTCAAAAAGAGATGACCAGAGGCCCAAGTCTAGGGGATAGGAAAGAATTGGCCAGCAAAAGAGCTCCCCAACCATCAGCAAAGGAAGCTGTCTGTAGGAAGCCTAGTCAGGATCAGACAAGTAGTCGCAACGGATGGTAACAAAACTGTGGTGGGTCAAAGTAGAGGGCTTAATCAAACTGGTAGTCACAAGGGAGACTGGAGGAAAGCAGGGGCCAACCATGAATAGAAAACTATTTGGGGGCTTGGCTAGGGAGGGCTGGTTTGCTTTGGAAGAGCAAGGATGCTTAATGAATTCTTTTAGTACTACAACAAATAATTACAATCTAATGGTACCAGGTATCTCTCATCAAGAGCACTGGCTGCAATCTTTTTGGTCAGTTCTATATCCAAGAGGGTACCACGCATGAGGTGTTCCTTGTTCCTTTTTCTCGAATTATTCCATAGAATGCTGTGACCAAAAGAATTTCCCAACCACCTAGTGGGAACCTCATGTGAGGCTGCCTGATGCTACTGCAGAAGCCGTTACCACCTAGGTGGAGCACGTCACACTTTCCTTGCTCCTGGAGGATGCATTTGCAGGGTCTCCTTCTTTACAGTGGCCCAAGTCCACAGGATTTTATGCAGTCCTGTCTACTGCGTGGGTGGCATAGTCAGGCCTTAATCTCTAAACACTGTGGCAGCCCTCAGCACTCTGGTGCCAGAGGAAGGCAGATTTGGAACTGGGGCTGATTTCAGCTCGAGCTAGTGTTTTCCTTCCTAAGCTTTTCCAGTGAAAGAGCAGATTTCCATCCTACTGCAGGCTGTTAAAACGTCAGACTAATAAGTTTTCAACAATCTGTCAGTGCAGATCTCCAGCAACAACCTGGCACTGCCTTTGGATCCTGGCCTCACGGTCCAACCCAACCTCAGCCAGTCAAAATAAGAGACACACCAGTAAAAGAAGGAGAAGAAGAAGAAAAAAAAA
>VMDO01032696.1:0-18717 GCA_007922755.1 Pedetes capensis | reverse complement strand
TTTCTTCCAAATGTTACCATAAACATACTATTTGTGCTAGATACTTGGCATAGCACTTTGAAAATTTGCTAATATTTCTCATAAATATTCATCTTTTTATAATACTTATTACATCTTTGAAGTCTAGATATATTTCTTTTTGGTAGTTCAGTGGATAATTAGAAAGAAAGTAGAAATCTTACTTCTTTGGTTCTAGTTCTCACATACTCTTTTCTGAACTATTGTTTTTAAATCTGTGAGGCTAACATCTCAGATTTTTAAATACATGTTCTACCTTGCCAACAGAGTTGTGTTGTAAACACAATAATATTGCCAAGTCATTTTTGGATTAAGAATTTTTTTTTTTTTGGTACTGAGGGTTGAACCCAGGGCCTCTTGCTTGCATGCTTTGCAAGTGCTGTACCATTGAGCTGTATCCCAAGCCCATTTTTTTACTTTTTTGAGACAGTCTCACTAAATTATTCAGACTGCCTCTGGTCTCAAACTTGCGATCCTCCCGAGCCACTGCGATTACAAATGTGCACCACCACGCCCAGCAAGATTAAGAATTTTTATGAATTCCTCCATTTCCTATGGGATGTAGTTAAAAGTCTTTGACTTTATTAACCAAAAATAAGTTTTATTTCATTCTACCAAAGTTCTCAATCTCATACTGTACCACTTTCTTCTCAATAAGCATTCAAATAGCAGTTCAAAACATTTGAAAGTGAAACAATATAGGTTTGAGAAAGGTTGGTGAATATTTTCTTAAATTATATAATTAATTCAACAATCTATATTAGATTCTAATATTAACATCATTTGGTAATTTCTGCAATCAGTTGGATCCTCTTTCTTGGGAATAGGCACAAACATAGATCTCTTCCAGTCAGTTGGCCAGGTAGATGTTTTCCAAATCTCTTAGCATAAACAAGTGAGCACCTCCAGTGCTGCATCTGTTTGTTGAAACATCTCTATTAGTATTCCATCAATGCTTGTAACCTTGTGTTTCTCCAATGCCTTCAAGGCAGCTTCCACTTCTTTCTTCAGTACCATTGGTTACTGACCATATGCCACCTCTTGAAATGATTGATCATCCACCAATTCTTTTTGATATAATGACTCTGTGTATTCCTTCTATCTTCTTTTGATGTTTCCAGTGTCATTTAATATTTTCTCTGTGGAATCTTTCACTATTGCCACTCAAGGCTTGAATTTTTTCTTTAGTTTTTAAGCTTGAGAAAAACAGTGTGTTCTTCCATTTTGGTTTTCTATCTCCAGCCCTTTGTACATGTTGCTATAACATTTGACATAGTCTTCTCAAGCTGCTGTTTGAAATATTCTGTTTAGTTCTTTGACTTTGTCACGTCTTCCTTCTACTTTAGCTGCTTGACATACAAGGACAAGTTTCAGAGACTCTTTTGACATGTAACTTGATCTTTTCTTTTTTCCTGTCTTTTTACTATTCTTTTACTTTCTTCACGAATGATATCTTTGATGCCATGCTAAAACTTGTCTGGTCTTTGATCATGAGTGTTGAACATATCAAATTGTTCCTGAGATGGTCTCTGAACTCAAGTGAGATATACTCAAGGTGATACTTTGCCTTTCATGCAGTTGTTCTAATTTTTTTTAGTTTCAGTTTGAACCTGCATATGAGCATTTGATGGTCTGATCCACAATCATCACCTGCTCTTTTTTTTTGACTTCTTATATCGAGCTTTTCCATCATCTATTTCTATAAATGTAGTCAATTTGGTTCTTATATATTTGATCTGGTGAATTCCACATGTATAGTCATTATTTATATTAGTGAAATGGCATGGAACCAGGGATGTCATTGCTGATGTCAAATGGATATTGGTCTAAACAGAGAATATCAGAAAGATGTCTATGTATGTTTTATTGACTATGCAAAGGTATTTGACGATGTGCATCATAACAAATTATGGATTACATTGCAAACAATGGGAGTCACAGAACACTTACTTAGGTACTCATAAGGAATCATGGAAAAGGAGACTGTTTTCTAAACAGAACAAGGAAACACTGCTTGGCTTAAAGTCAGGAAAGGTGTGTATCAGGGATGGATCCTTTCAACGTACCTTTTCAATCTCTATGTTAAGCAGATAATTCAAGAAGCTGGACTTTAGGAAGAAGAATACAGTATCAGGATTAGAGGAAGATTCATTAACAAATTGAGTTATGCAGATGGCAAAACTTTGCTTGCTGAAAGTGAAGAAGGTCTGAAACATTTATTGGTAAAAATTAAAGATGACAACCCTCAGTAGGGATTGCATCTCGACACCAAGAGAACAGAAACCCATACAATGGGATCAATATACAACTTCATGAAAAGTGGAGAAAAGATTGAGGTTGTCCATGATTTTGATTTACCTGACTCTACAACCAACACCCCCAGAAGCAGCAGTCAAGAAGTCAAAAGATGTATTGTATTGGGAAAAGCAGTTGCAAAATACCTCTTTAAAGTGTTGAAATGTAAAAATGTCACACTGACGACAAAGGTGAGCCTGACTCATGCCTTGGTATTTTCAATTGCATCATATGCTTGTGAAAGCTAGACTATGAATAAGGAAGACAGATGAATTGATGCCTCTAAATTATGGTGCTGGAGATGAATACTGAATATACCATGGACTGCCCAAAGAACAAGCAGATCCATCATTGAAGAAATACAAGAGTGCTCCTTGGAAGCAAGTATGGCTAGACTATATCTTTTGTATTTTGGACATATTGTCAAAAGGGACCACTCCCCAGAGAAGGACATCATGTTTTGGGGAGTGTTGGGGGCAGTAAAAAAAAAAGGAAGACCTTCAAGTAGATGGATTGACACAGTGACTGCAACAATGTGCTTAAACATAAAAAGATCGTGTGCATGGCAAAAGTGTCTGGTAGTTTTTCATTCTGTTGTAATAGGGTCGCTGTGAGTTGGACCCAACTCAAGGGCACCTAATGACAACATACTAGGATATTTCTAGTGATATGCAGCAAGTCTTTATTGACAATTTTCTGTTTTAAAAGTTACTTAAAGATTTTGTTGCAAACCACATATGCTGAAAAACAGAAACGTTATAGTGACAAAACAGATGGTTAGAAAATAGATATTAATTTGAAGAAATTTGAAACAATGGATATAAACTGTGATGAATGCAATACTCTACTGAAAGTAGAAATGAAATCAGCAGCTGGGTGTGGTGGTGCACACCTGTAATCCCAGTGGTTTGGGAGGCAAAGCCAGGAGGATCGCAAGTTCGAGACCAGAGGAAGTCTACGTAATTTAGCGAGACCCTGTCTCAGAAAGTAAAGAAAAAAAAAAAGGGCTATGGGTGCAGCTCAGTGGTCCAGCACTTGCAAAGCATGCAAGCACAAGGCCCCAGGATGAACCCCCAATACCACCAAAAAAAAAAAGAAAGAAAGAAAGAAATCGGGAGACTACTAGGAAATAATGACAAAAATGATAATATAATCAAATTAAAATAATTAACCCTAGTTGCACATTACCTATCAACCAGGCCTTCCATTGAGTTAAAATTATGTAATCCTGGGAGATGTGTTCTAGTTTTGTTTCTCTGTGTAGATGAAGAAATGAAGCTTGACATATTTGTAATTTTCTGAAAGTCAGTACATCATGAGTTGCATCCACAAACCCAGGTCTATCTAACACCAAAGCTAGAGTTGATAACTATGATACTGCCTGATGTCATGATCTACTACCTTCAAATATCTGAGTACACAATAGGTTTTTAAATGATCATGATTGTTCTGTAATGAAGTATCATACATATCATGAAAATAATGTGGAAAAAATGGTATCAAAAATCTAAACTTATGATTGGTGTCTATCACTTGCTAGCTACATGACTTTGAACAAACTATCTTTCTGAAACATTCTTATAAAAATTAGTATAATAATAGCTATATTACACTAAAAGGCTGATGGGTAGATCAAATAACATCAAGTAACATATGTGATAGTATTTTGAAATGCTTGAAAAAGGTAATTTTAATGTATTTTTTCTAGCATTATTATGCACTTAGGAACAAAGAAAAATGAATGAGTAGAAGCCTTAAGTAATAATTTATGAATAAACTTTTATGAGTTAGAAGGCTTCAATGCAAATGTGAGTTCCTGAACTTGTACTAGTGGAGATATTCAAATATAGCATCAAACCTGGGTGCAGTGGCACATGCCTATAATCCCAGTGACTCAAGGCAGAGGGAGCACACATAACTTAGCAAATTTCTGTCTCGAGATAAAAATGAAAAATGAGGCCTGGGGTGCAGGTTAGTCGAACATTTGCAAAGTATGCATGAGGTCCTGGCTTCAGTCCCACAGTATCACAAAAAATAAAAAATAATAAAAAATAAAATGTAGCATCAATGACCATTGATTGAGAAATTAGGGAAAAAATGTAAGCATCAGGTGGTACTCACAAGTTTGAAATTTTTTCCTTTTCTTCAATCATTTTTTAAGAAAAACAGTTTATATGTCTTTGTGTAATGTTTGTGTTCTGCTGTATAAGTTGACTTTCATTTGGAAGAAACCATTTTAATTATCGTTACTATTTTAGAAGCAATGAAGTCATATGTAAGTCATTTCAGGGAAAAGATCTCTAAGGAAGATTTGTGATTATTTTCCCATTATTAGATGCTTTTACAGGTAGAATCCCAACACAATAAATTTTTTCTGCCATATATCTCAGAATGAACTCACATATATTTTACTTACCACTTTCACTATAATTTTTAAGACTGATTTTGAACTCCATAATAGCTAAATGTGCCATTATCAAAATTATATTCTCTGATAAGTTCTATTTTACTTTCCTGAAATATATGCTAGTTATGATTTACAATGTTGTTGTTGTTGTTAGGTGCCGTCAAGTCGGAATCCAACTCATAGCGACCCTCATAGGGTTTTCAATGGCTGACTGTTTCAGGATTGTCTTGGGAGTGGATTGCCAGGCCCTTCTCCCATTTTTGTGGTGCTGGGTGATTTACAATAGTAAACAATTAAGCATCTAATTCAACTTTTAAGTTGTGTGCTTTACTTTGGTCCCAAATAGAGAGGAATAGTCCATTTCCTGTACATTACTATGAAATTTTCTGGTTTATCTTTCTGACTTCCCATATTTTGCTCTATTATAGAGAACATTGGTCCATTAATGATAGATACAGATGGTATCCATCTGGTATCCATCTTAAATTCTAAAAATGAAGGCATAAGGATAGAGTGAAACATTAGACTTTCAAAATCAGATGCAATCTAACAGCTCAAGGAAAAAGTTATTTGATCAGTTATGATTTTTTCCAGTCTTCATTTTATATTACAAACCAGATAGAGAATACATTTTTTCTAAATATAAGAGTTGTAATTTTAAGTCCACAATCTTGAACTATCTCAAATCAATTAAAAAATGTTAAAATTATTATCAATCAATTCTACATATGTGGCTTATCTCAAAAATCTCTTGATAATTATAAACATTTAAGATATTTTCTGCAGTTTTGTTATTAGTATATTAATTCCATTCATCAGGAAAATTCAAGTATTTCAGACTCAAATGTAACTAAATAAAAAAGAATAATCACTGGTTCTTAAAATTTCATCCTACACTGAATTCTAGAAGACAAAATTTTTTTATCTTCTTTCTCAATCAGGTAACCAATAATCATAATTATGATTTAAATTCTGTTGGACTTATCTTCTCCATACTAGAATATACTATGGCAAGGCCCTTCAGTGATACTGTGAAAATATACAGAAGTTTTCAAAAGCATATTAGATTCTCCCAGATGAAGTGGTAAACACAAAGATATGCCATGCATGTAATAAGAGAAATAGATTTAAACATTTCAGAAAGAAAACAGAAGACATGAAAATAGATTCTTGAAATAAACACTTGCATGAAGATAGCATAAGCAACAGAATATTCATAGAAATAATTTTAGCAAGTTTAATGGTAATGTTTTGAATATCGAAATGTGGTAATAAATGCTCTGTTCTGTTATCAATATGAAAATTTTAAATTGCCAGATTTAAATAGACATTTTCTTGAGCTGGGTGCACAGGTACATGCCTGCAATCCTAGCGACTCAGGAGGCAGAGCTAGGAGTATCATGAGTACGAGGTCAGAAGTAGCCTATGTAACTTAGACCTTGACTCAAAATTAAGGAAAAAAAAAAAAAAAAGTTTAAATGGGCTGTGAGTGCAGCCAAGTAGTAGAGTAATTGCAAAGTATATGCAAGGCCCTGGGTTGAACACCAAGTACTGCCAAAATACATATGTATATACTGTTGTTGTTTGGTGCCAGTGAGTTGAACTGACTGATAGCAACCCTATGTACAACAGAATGAAAGAGACACTGTATTTGACAGTGCTTCTCAACAATGCATAGAGTTTTCAGTAGCTGATTATTCCGGAAGTGGGTTGCTGGGTCCTTCATGCATGTTTGCTGTGCTGGGGATCAGTCTCAGTGTGCACAAAGTGAGCATGCTACCAACTAAGCTAAACCTCACCCCACTGTGTGTGTATATATATATATATATATATATATATATATATATATATGTATATATATATATATATACATACACATACATATATATTTATTTACACACACACACACACACACACACACACATTTTCTCATACATATTGTCTTCTATTAACAATGTTAGCCTGCAGCCATACCAGTGTGGCATCAGATCTCATCAGATCTCGGAAGCTAAACAGAGTCAGACCGGGTTAGTACTTGGATGGGAGACTGCCTGGGAACACCAGGTGCTGTAGGCTTGGGAGAAGGACCCGGCAACCCACTCACAAAAAACAATCAGCCATTGAAAACCCTATGATTACCAGAGAAGCACAACAGTATGCTCCATCTGTTTTACACAGGGTCTCTACAAGTCAGATACTGATTTGGCGGCACCTAAACAACAACAACAACGCCTGCAGCCGTAGCCCTGTGGCATCTGATCCCGTCAGATCTTGGAAGCTAAGCAGGGTTGGGCCTGGTTAGTACTTGGATGGGAGACCGCCTGGGAACACCAGATACTGCAGGCTTGGGAGAAGGACCTGGCAACCCGCTCCCAATCAGTCTGCCATTGAAAACCCTATGAACAGCAGAGAAGCACTGATAATAGTGTTTCGCCTGTTGTATGTAGGGTCGCTATGAGTCGGATACTGACTCGACGGCACCTAACAACAACAACAACAACAAACAACAACAACAGGGCTGGGATTTAGCTCAGTGGGTAGAGTGCTGCGCTGCAGTCTCTGAGTCCCGAGTTCAATTCCCAGCACCGCAAAAATGGGAGAAGGGCCTGGCACTCCACTCCCAAGGCAATCCCGAAGCACTCAGCCATTGAAAACCCTATGAGGGTCGCTATGAGTTGGATACTGACTCAACGGCACCTAACAACAACAACAACAACAACAACAATTAACAATGTTGGGCTGGGGTTTAGCTCAGTTGGTAAAGTGCTGCACAGTACTTCCTGAGGACCCTGGTTCGATCCTCAGCACCTCAAAAATAAAAGAAGGATGGGGCAGTCCACTCTTGAAACAATCAGCCACTGAAAACCCTATCAGGGTTGCTATGAGTTGGACATGACTCAATGGCAACTACCAACAATAACATTAACAATGTTGCTAAATTCAAACTCAACTGTTTGAGGGAGTGCATGTGACTTTACTTATTAAAATTCAAAGTGGCTAAGTTACTCTCTTCACTTGATATACTCATCTCAAAAATATGTGAAAATATAATGTTTTCTATTCTTGTATCATGTGCTTGTCACTGTGTAGGATAATTACATAATTTATTTCCTAATATTTTCTCTATTCTCAGAACACCTACAAAATAGTTATAAGAAATTGAAGTACTTAAAAAAATAAAAATGTAGAAGATTATTTTTCAGAAGTTTTAAAATTAAGTTGTTGTTGTTGTTATTGTTAGGTGCTGTGGGGTCCAATTCATACCAACAGAACTAAACACTCCCTGACACTGTGCCATTCCCAGAACTATGTCAGTGCTTCTCTGCTACTCATTGGGTTTTGAGAGTGGGCTGCCAGGTCCTTCTCCCAAGCCTACAGCACCCAGTATTCCCAGGCTGTCTCCCATCCAAAGGCTAACCAGGCCAGACCCTGCTTAGCTCCTGAGATCAGATGAGACTGGATGCCAGGGTGGTATGGCTGTAAACAAAATTAAATTAATTACCTAAGATTCATTTGCCCTCAGATTTCACTTTCCTTACAATTTCTTTAGCAGAAGTTGTATCTATTTTTTGTTAATGTGCTATTTCTACTAGTTAATTTTTGTTTACATGAAAATATAATCTACCATATGACACAACTATACTACACAGATACAGATATAAAAATATCATCGGTATTTGAGTGCTACATAATAGAAGCCACCTAGAGTTATTTTCCATCAAATATCTGAATATCTAAAATTTCTAATGTGGATAACAGAAGTATAGGGGAGAGGGACAGATACAGAAAATGACCTGAATCCAAACTTCTTTTTTTTTTTTTTTTTTTTTTTTTTTTTTTGCGGTACTTGGGGTTGAACCCAGGGCCTTGCACCTGCATGCTCTGCAAGTGCTGGACTACTGAGCTGTACCCTCAGCCCACTTTTTAACTTTTTGAGACAGGGTCTCTCTAAATTACACAGACTGCTTCTGGTTTCGAACTTGCGATCCTCCTGCCTCCGCCTACCAAGCCGCTGGGATTACAGGCGTGCCTCACCACGCCCGGCAATCCAAATTTCTTACAAATGAATGAGAAGAAAACAGAAACTCTTAATATTGTTGTCTCCAGGGATGAAATTATTGGGGCACATTGATTAGGTTCAACACTTTCCTTTTCTAGGTGAAGACACTCAGTTCCAAAGAGGTGATGTGACACTCTCGAAGAAATACAGTTGTGTAGCATATTCTTTCATTTATATATTTAAAATAACTGCAGAAAAACAGAAATATTGCCATATTCTGATGGAATTCTTAAGAAAAGATTCACACAAATTTTTTTATTAGCTTGTAGTGCCTTGTATCTCCATTGTGCTGAGGATAGTATTTGCCATATAGCAAGTAGTAAGGAATTATCTACTAAAAAGAAGAAAAAATACATAAATAAATACAGAACCAGTCTTGAAAATCATGTTGTTGTTGTTATGTGCCACCAAGTCATATCTGACTCAAAGCAACCCTCATAGAGTTTTTAATGGCTGATTGTTTTAAGAGTGAGCTGACACATCCTCCTGTTTTTGCACCACTGGGGATTGGACCCAGGCCCTCAGAGAGTGCAGAGAAGCACTGTACCAACTGAGCTAAACTTCAGCCCCTTGAAAACCATGCTGTTGTTAGGTGCCATTGAGTCAGGTCTGACTAACAAGGACCCTATTACAACAGAACGAAACACTCTCCAACACTTTGCCATTCCTGGCACTATTGTCAGTGCCTCTCTGATACAGGGTCTTCAATGGCTGAATGTTTCAGGAGTGGATTCCAAGGTCCTTCTCCCTAGCCTGCAGCACCTCATATTCCCAGGGGGTCTCCCATCCAAGCACTAACCAGGCCAACCCTGCTTAGCTTCCAAGATCAGGCAGGATCTGATACTAGGGTGCTATTGCTGCAGACCTTGAAAAATGTACAGCCCATTTATTCTTAAAAATATTGAACTTACACCAGCATTTAAAACAGAACATAAGTCACCAGAAAAAATCCATTTTCAGTAAGTTCCTCTTTCTCTCTCTCTGTCTCTCTGTCTCTGTCTCTGTCTCTGTCTCTCGCTCTCGCTCTTGCTCTCGCTCTCTTCCAATGCAGGAAACTGTAGAGTGTATTTTGGCAATATTTTTGTTTGAAAATAATTTTTAAAACCTTCAACAACTATTTACTTAAATGTATGAGAATGTTATCTTGAAAATACTTTAGAGTGTAAATCATCTATAGTAAAGCCAGAACAATCAAGCACTATAATTAATGTTAAATAAGTAATAGTTTATTATAACTCTTTCAAGTTTTCTACGAATCCTGAAATTTTCTGTTAATAATTGTCATTCTATATATTATACCATGAGTAGAAAATGTGGGAAGGGGATGGGAAACAATGTAAAGGGATAAAAGGGGAGAGGATAATCTCAATGTAAATGATGCAATTTCATAAGTATAAGTGAAAAATAGGGGAATATAACCCATAAATGCATATGAGTTTTATTACATATTAATCAAAAGGTTCCATAAACTACGAAAGTGTACCCCAAAATGACATAATAGTTGCATAACGGGAAAAGCAAATGCTATGTTACTCTGTACCTCTGTACCCCACCAACATTAATCAATAAAGGGAAAAATGAAAAAAATTAGAAAGAAAAAAGAAAATGTTAGTTTGCTATTTTGCTTTGCTTTTGTTTTTGTTTGTTCATTTGTTTTTTCTGTAAAATAGGGCACTTTGTTTTTATTCAATGGCAGGAATTTCTTCCTACTCAGAAATATTGGAATATTTCTGGTTTATTACACTGTAAAAATTAATATCTCATTTGTGAGACCTATAATCCCTTCAAATATGAAATTAATGTAAACTGTGCCAAAGAGATGCAAATGTGATTCCATTCTCAACTATATTTTTATGAAAAAAGATTAAAGAAGACAAAAAGGAGGAGGAGTAAGAAGAGAAAGAAAGGCAAGAAGGAAAGAGGAAAATAATAGGAGAAAAAATTTTTGACGTCATAATTTTATAAACCAGTATTGTACTTAGATGAAACACCTGAATCAGCATCATTCCTGAAAAAGAAAAAAAAATTAAATTATGAAAATTAAAGGGGCCTTCTTAAAAAAAATATGACTATTAGCAAGACTTCTCAAACTTTCAGCTAGTCCTGATTCCTTTCCCCTAAATTGAAGTTGGTAAGATTTTATTGAAGACTAAAATCACTTTCATGGTGCACCTACTTAATAGATATTTCTGGTTCATGAAGAAATCACTTAATGATATTTAAGCTATTTCCACCTGTTAGCCCTGCCTGCCTGCCTGATGGCCCACTCTTCATCCACTGGGCTGAAAAATGCCCATAGTCAAGGCTTACCAGTCTGAAGTAGCTAAATCCATGCTGAGGGAGTTTTACCATTTGTTAGTGCTCTTCTTTCCCTAAACACTGTATGCTTAGGGAAAGGAAACACTCTGTGTGTGTGTGTGTGTGTGTGTGTGTGTGTGTGTGTGTGTGTGTGTGTTTTCAAAAGCAAAAGAGAATGAACTTTCAAATTAAATGCCTGTTCTCAGAAACAAATTTGTCCACTTGAGCTTTGCCACTGCCTGGGGTGACTAAAAACCAAAACAGGATGTTTTTCTAAAAGAAGTGGCCGGTTTACCTAACTTTCTCATTATAAAGATCAACCACCCACCTGGGGGTCACTGTTTTGCTCCAGAGGAAGAGCAATTAAGATTGAATTTAGGTCAATTAACTCTCTGAGTTTAAAAGTCCTTCAAAAAACTTAATAGTTCTCAGAGATCTCCGACAACTCCTAGGGAGGAATTCTAATGTTTTTTTTTTTTTATATCCTTCACAATTGTCTCCAACATCACCACCCAAACTGTTTGTATTCTTTTGCCATCGTCTTAATTCAGTGCTAGTGTTTTATTTTGGGAAATGCTGCGCTGGGGCTCAGAATACAATATTCCAGAGTGTGACACTTAACATACTAGGTACTCTGAGCTAAAGAAGCAGGCTCAAGTTCTCTTTAACCCTTTCCTCCTGATCCATCCTTTTTCTCTCCCAAAGAACAGCCAGGGTTTTATCTGAAGTCCTCTTGTCTGTGAATTTCCTCAAGAAGACTGGAATTGGTTTGAGTATCCTCCCAATGATCTCATCAAAGAGGGAAGACTAACTCACAGGAAAGACTGAAAATCAAACATCACAACCAGAGTCTAGGCAAACTTTGTCCCAGACCATTGTCTATTTTATGGGTATACTCATCTCCCCTAAAATCATTTACTAAAATTGCCAGCTTGCTGTTGTTGTTAGGTGCCATCAAGTTGAGTCTGACTCATAGCGACCCTATGTACAACAGAACAAAATACTCCCCGATTCTGTGCCAGGCACACAATAATTTTTTTTTTATATTTAAACCCGTTGTTGCAGACACTGTCAATCCATGTAGTTGAGAGTCTTCCTTTTTTCGTTGACCTGCCACTGTCCCAAACATGATGTCCTTCTCCCTATTGACGACATGTCCAAAATATATAAGATGCAGTCTAACCATCCTTGCTTCCAAGCAGCACTCTGGTCACACTTCTATTTGTTCTTTTGGCAGTCATGGTATATTCAATATTTGGCTCCAGCACCATAATTCAAAAGCATCAATTCTTCTCCTATCTCCCTTATTCAATGTCCAGCTTTCACAATCATATGATGCGACTGAAAATACCATGACATGAGTCAGACGCACCTTTGGTTTCAGTGTGACATCTTTACCTTTCAACACTTTGAAGAGGTCTTTTGCAACAGCTTTTCCTCATTTTGAGTAGTGCCACATTGACAAAAGAGGCCCTAGGGCTTTACTCCATTCTCGTCATGAAGGTAGATTCTACTTTGAGGCTGCAAGTCTTCCGCAGTCATATTTTCAGTGCCTTCCAATCTGGGGGGATCATTTTCCAGCACTATATCTGACATTGTTTCTCTGCTATTCATAGGGTTTTCAATGGTTAGTTGTTTTGGGAGTGGGCTGCTATGTCCTCCTTCCTAGTCTGTCTTAGGCTGGAATTTCAGCTGAAACCTGTCTACAATGGGAGACCCTGCCGGTATCCCTAATACTGGTGACATAGCTTTCACCTTTACAGCAACATCCAAGCCCCTTAACTGACAGAAAAAATTACCAGCAGTCCCCACTTCTTCTTTATGGAGAATGGATATATACTTCTAAATTTCATTGGGTTATTGAGCATTCACTTTCTTATGATGCCCACATGCCAGGAATAGACTCCCAAAATTTTCTCTTGTTGATCTGCATGTTGACAATTTGTTTCAGCAGACTCAGTTATTCAAAACTACAAGGGCCAGAAAACAGTTCCATTAGGCTCTACAGAAAAAAAAAAAAACTTCTTAGGAAAATGCCCTTAAGATTTAATATCCAGATATGAACGAAGATTCAGTATTAAAAAAGTAGAAAAACAGAGTTTCTCAGCTTTCCTTGTTGTTGTTGTTGTTGTTCTTATCATTATTATTATTATTATTATTATTATTATTATTATAAAAGTTTTCCCAGTTTTGTAGAGGTTTAAGAGAGGACCTTTAGGCTATGGCATGGAGAGGTCAGCAAATAAGGTCTGTAAAAAATTGCTAGGCTAGAGTTTTGGTGAATAGGAACAGAATTCTGAATCCTTCCTGAGATGTTGCTTTCTCTCCAGCCCAGTCTCAGTCTTCAATACTATTGGTTTTGCCATGGAGGTTTGACCACAAATACTAGCAGAAAACTGCCAGAGGGACACACTCAGAAGTTATGTGGAAGTAGAGGGGTGAATTCCATAGAAAATAAACCAGAAAACCCAGTTTGTCACCCTGAAGAAGCAGTCTAGTTAGGCATCAATAATGTGGGATAAAGACCAGGCAGTCCACTCCCCAATACAATCCCAAACAATCTGCTATTGAAAACCCTATGAATCACAGAGAAGCACTGACATAGTGCCGGACATGGCTTAGTGCCGGGTAATGTTTTGTTCTATTGTAAATGGGATGGCTATGAGTCAGACCCGACTCTAGGGCACCTAACAACAACAACAGCAGTAACAACAATAGTAGTCCTATCAGAAATTTGACCAGAGGTGCGTAAATGAAGAACTTAATCACATTTGAATGAGCGCATATGCAAGCAAAAGCCAAAAGTCACCTTTGAATGAGCACATATGCGGAACATAAAGCCAAAACAGACTTCAGAATTGGCTGAACACTGAATGTGCTCCTCTATTACACCTAGCTCTATCAGCATAGAGTAGAAGGTTTATTGACTTGAAGTGTTTGAGTACAAGCTTGTAACAAAAATAACAGATTATGTACATGCAAGGGTGACCAGTAGAAAGCCAAGGTAAAAATAAAAATAAGAAAAACAAAACAAAACAAAACTGAGCTTACATACCAGTAGCCACGTACTATAAGGGTGACAGAAGTTGCATTTTAATAACTGCATGTAAGTTATGGAAATAAAAACAACAAAAACTCAGGAACAGAATAAGAATCCATAGTTACTGCAATATCTGCTCTGGTTGGGTCAGGAATGTAAAGGCTTAGTCACCATTTGGTGCTATTGGGAGGTGGTAAAACCTTTAGAGATGCAGATTAGTGAGAAATTTTGGGTCATCTGGGGGTGTGCCATTGAAGGGGATTGTGGAACTGTAACTCCTTCCTCTTCCTGTCTTTCTCTCTTTCATTTCTGGACATGAAGTGACCAGTTTGTTCCACCACATATTCTGCACCATGCTGTGCTGTGTCACCACAAGGCCAAACCAATGGGCCCAATCAACCATGGACTGAAACCTCAAAAACTGTAAGCCAAAATAAATCTATAAATCATTCCTCTCTATGCATTGCCCATCTCAGGTACTTTGTTATAGTAATGGAAAATTCACAAAAACATATTATCATATTATCAACAGTGTGTGGTTTTATTTTTTTCCACACGTGGTGGCATCCAGATACTCAGGAGGCTAAGATGGGACAATTGCAAGTTTGAGGCCAGCTTGGGTACTATAGTGATATACTCATCTCAAAAAAAAAAAAAGTAATATTTCAATCAAAGTAATAAAATATACATACAGGAACAGGAAAATGTGAATCTATAATCATACTTAGAAATAAAACAGTCAGCTTTTGATAGGCTCTGATGTTAAATTGAGCAGGCAAAAAAAATCAGTACATTCATTTTAAATGCAGTCAAATGATTAAAAGAAACTGTGTACAAAGAAATTATGAAAAATGTGATGACAATGATTCAACAGATAGGAGATCTCAGTAGATAAAGAGAAGTTATAAATGTGGAATTTCTTAAAGAGAAAAGTATACTGCTATGGTTTTCATATAATTTGAATATTGTCCAAAAGTTCCTGTGTTGGAAGATTGACCCCCATATGTCAATGTTGGAAGATAGTGGAACCTTCAAGAGGTAGAGTCCCATGGAAGGGAGTTAGCTCATTCGGGGTGCTTCCTTCTGAAATGATTAATGTTCTCACAAGGCTCCAGGTAGTTTTCATGAAAGTGATTTGTTGTTAGTCATCATCATTTTGGTTTTGGTTTTTGCAACACTGTGTAGGTGAACCTAGGTCCTCACACATGCTAGGCAAGTGCTATGCCACAGAGCTACACCCTCAAGCCCCTTTTTTGTATTCATTTTGAGATAAAGTCTTACTAAGTTGTACAGGCTCCCTCTGGCTTCAACTCATAGTCCTCCTGAATTGCTGGGATTATAAGGGTGCAGCATGTCTGGTCAAAGTGGGTTGTTATAAAAAAAAAAAAAGCTGATTTTGACCTCCTGACTCTCCCCAGCCTCCTGTCTCATCTTTTCTGCATGTGTTTCTACCATTGTGATGCTGTCTGCCAGGAGGCCTTCTCCAGAGTCCAAATAGATGTGACCACCTGGTTTTAGACTTTCAGATGCCAAAACTGTGATATAAATAAACTGATTTTTCTTTATAAAGTACTCAGTCTTGACTATTTGGTTATAAAAAAAAGAATGGACTAAAACATATAATAATGAAAATAAGCAATTCTCTTGTTGGGAACAAGAATATATGTGAAGTGGCAGAAGAAAGAATGAATGAACTTGAATGTAGATGGATGACCCTTCCCAGTCTACAGTTTGGAGAGGAGAAAATAATGGAAGAAAAATGGGCAGAGCAACAAACACTACAAAACAGAATCAAATGTACCAACATACATGAATCTCAGAAATAAAGGAATTTCACACAACTAATGATTGTCCTTAGCTCAACAACAGTGGATGACAGAGAAAATAAGACATGTTGAAAGGGACAAAAAAAAACTGTCAATCAAGAATTCTCCATCTAGCAAAAAACTACTTTTCAAAAATAAAGGCAAAATAAAGAAATTCCCAGAAATAGTACAGATAACAAAACACAATGCACAGAAAAGAATAAGGAGTGCTGAAAATAGTAAAATGTATCTTTGGATACAAAGGAACACGAGATACACACTATTGGTTTCCTCTTTATTTCTTAAAAAAAAAGACTATTTTAATGTATAAATGCTATGTTTTAAACAACACTGCTTGTCCACATATATATATATATATATATATATATATATATATATATATATATATATATGATGGCACAAAAGAATAGGAAATGATTAGGGCTATATTAGAGCAAAAGTACTGTAATTTTAACAAAACCAAATTTGTATTAACCAGAAGTTAACTTTAATGAGTAAGAATGTTTAACACCTAGAGTAAGAAATGAGAATATAGCTCAGAAATATAGCCCACACTCAACAGAGAAATTAAAATAGTGTATAATAAAATGTTTAACAACAGGAAGCTGCAAAAGGAGTAGCAAGAGAAAAAGACTGAAAGCCTATAGACAACAAACAGCAAAATGCTAAGTGCAACACTAATCATACAATATAAATATTCTAAACTGATCAACTACAAGGCAGAAATTATTATATTGAATAAAGATCAAGATCTAACTAGATTTTGTCTATAACAAATCTATTTTCATGTTGTAGACATAGAAAGTACAAAGTTAAAAGGATGGAAAAAGACATTCCATATAAAAAATGGCCATAAGAAAGTTACAGAGTTATATTAATATCAAGCAGACGTTAAGATGGGGTATGTTATTAGCAAAAGGGTTAATACCACAGGAAGATGTAATAATTAGAATGTATATACCTACATGTGAATACACCTGCAGCGGCAGCCCTGTGGCATCCGATCCCGTCAGATCTCGGAAGCTAAGCAGGGTCGGGCCTGGTTAGTACCTGGATGGGAGACCGCCTGGGAACACCAGAAGCTGTAGGCTTGGGAGAAGGACCTGGCAACCCCCTCCCAAAATTCAATCTGCCATTGAAAACCCTATGAACAGCAGAGAAGCACTGACAATAGTGTTTCCCCTGTTGTACAGAGGGTCGCTATGAGTCGGATACTGACTCGATGGCACCTAACAACAACAACACATGTGAATATAAGTGAACAAATGTATATGCATCTAACAATAGTACCTCAAAATGCATTTTTTTGCTGCTGAAAGTAGCAGCAGGGATTAACTGCAAATAGACACAAGAGAATTTTAGAGGGTGATGGTACTGTTCTAAAAGTAGGCTGAGTGATAATGTGCAATGTATCCAAAATTACAATGATTGGTATGGCATTTGAATAACACCAATACTTCTAAAATTGAAAAAGAGAACACTTTCTTTGAAAAAATGCACATAATTTCTTTCAAACAATGAAACAACTTAACATTCTGTGATATATTTAAAGTTCATTTCATCATCAAAATTAGGGGAAGGGCATGAACAAATATTTAAATAAGATATGTATTTAGGGGACAAAAAGTTGGATTAATAAGTCTAATGATGGAAAGTCTTTATGGATAAGATTCAAAAGCTAAATTTTTAAAATACCATGAGGGAAGTTTACTATTATGCCAACAAATGTGGGTTTTATATGATTCTGAAATTTTACAAAAGCAATATTTTACAGAAGCTTAGTGTGAACAAGACACAATGCCATGAGTCTCACGCACTTTTTACTTAATTCTGATAATAACTGTAGTGAAAACGAGTATAATTATATCAGTTTTGCAGGTATGGTTGTTGAATCATCCTCAAGTTAAGAACTAAGGTCAAGGTTGCATATATGCCAAATAAAGTGGTATGTTGTTGTTGCTTTTCATTGCACCATCCCTTTTCAATCTCTATGTTGAGCAAATAATCTGAGAAGCTGGACTTTATGAAAAAGTATGTGGCATCAGGATTAGAGGAAGATTCAGTAACAATCTGCATCATATAGATGACACAACTCTGCTTGCTAAAACTGAAGAGCATTTGAAACTTTTACTGATGAAGATCAAAGAGCACAGACTTTAGTTTGGATTGTGCCTTAACATCAAGAAAACAGAAGTCCTTACAACTGGGTCAGTAAGTAATTTCATAATAAATGGTGAAAAGAGTAAAGTTGTCCACAATTTTGCTTTACTTGGTTCTACAATCAACATTCATGGAAACAGCAATCAAGAAATAAAAAGACACATTGCATTGGGTAAAGCCATTTCTTTCTTTTTTTTTTTTCAAGAAAACTTAAATCTTTAATGCATATTTATAGAATTGAACCATAATTAAAAGGAAGCACTATTTTACTTGCTGGTTAATTTTGCACATGTAGGTGGTTCATGCAATTTAGTTGAATCTGTGCATGGTAGTTCTACTTAGATCATGTCAGCATGTTCGGAAGGTGTTTCCTTAACTTCTTTTTTTTTTTAATAGAAATTTTTAATGTGCATCATAATGTGATTCATTTTGACATGCTTTTCGTTGTGACAATTTTCATATATGCAATTTGATAAGCATTATTCATATAGGTTACCCCTTACCCTTCTCTATGTTTCCCCCCTCCCCCCTTCCTATCTAAGTTTCCCATCCAAGTCTTCTCTATCTTTTACTATATAGTATTTTTCTATATGTCCTTGGGTTCCATTTCTGT